>CP139505.1:279892471-280099971 GCA_021014915.2 Artemisia tridentata subsp. tridentata | reverse complement strand
TATTTATTGATCATATGTGCGGTCATAAATAAAGCCTTATTTTCTAGAAGACATGTGAAAAGTAGACGAGGAATGATACCTATAAGGCTATAAGCCTATAATTGTGCTATCACAACCTTCATCTTTTATAGCAAAAAAATCCTGTGAAAGCATATATTAACGGAACAGAAAGTATTTAACCCATGTCGTATTCCGTTTTAATCCTGTTCTCAAATCAACAAATATTTTGATCTGTTTTTTGTGTAATGTACTATGAGCTTCCGAGCTTTAAAGATTCTTACCATACCCCTTTGGTAGGTGTCATTAGATCTGGTTAAGAGTTTGTACGCAAACTTCATTGATTGGGATAAACAGATGGTTGACGTAGAGACTGGAACTTCAGCAAATGCAACAAAGTAACAATTGGACAGTTTTTTCTATAAAAGTGTTTGCACATGTCTACCTTCACATTATTCAGTTTATTGGTATGTTTTTTTTTTCTTTAATATGGCAGCACAGCAATAAGTGAAGACCTGAGAGAAGTTGAGTACATACTGACAACTATCTCTTTGTGTTGTGGTTGCAGCCGGTTCCGGTAAATGACCTGCACATGTCTACCATTACGCGTGTAACTCATACCATTATCAGTGACGATGGTTGCCATACCTGATGCGAATGTCATCAACCAACGGTTAGTTTCCCATTTTGCTTTATCACCATATTGGTTAGGTGTTGTTCATTGATTTGAGTTTCGCCATTTCTGTATGCAGGTCATTATTAGGGCTAACAATTCGACAGGTTACGGCAATTTTATACCCGTAAGAGCCTTTCATTGATAATTTTCGTACTCTCTTAGTACAATCGATACAGCATAGAAATTATTTTACTATTTTGTTAGCTTACAGCTTTTTAAAATAACTACTTATTTGTTATTTCATGGCTTTAGGTTACTGAAAATGGTTTGATGCCCTGTTTGTCAATTATGGACACGTAAATATGCCAAATAAATAAGTATATGGATTTTTTTATGCCTTATGTTGCTGATGTATTATGTTTATGACAATTTTAAATTGCAGTTACTGATAACAACTTGCTATTACAATTCTGAATCCTTATAAAGTGTATATCCCGAGTCGTGTTAAAATAATCTACGAATGCAGCTGCCATCTGAAGGTAAGTTAACTTACGAGTTTCCGTATGTTTGTATAGTTGATGTAAAGATATTATGTATATTATCAATATGGTCATTGAAAGTTTCAGATCATCTTATGCTTTCTAGCATATAGGATTTTGGCCAATCGACAATCTGCTGCACGTTCAAAAGAGAGAAAGGCCCGCTATATATCTGAGCTTGAGAGAAAAGTTCAGACCCTATAAACATAAGCAACCACCTTTTCAGCGCAATTGACTATGTTTCAGGTGATCTTTTATATTCTTATATAGTTCTATGTAAATTTGGTTATTTCTCAAGTTTTTGTTTCATGGGAGTTTAAGTAAAATATCTCCTTTGCTCTTTGACTCTACGAGACTCAGACTTTTGACCTTCTGTTCACAAAGAAGCAACCTCACACATGTGCAGGCTCAACTTTAGCTAAACAGAACTTTATGAAAATTCACTCCATGAGAAACTAAGTTTAAATACATCTACAGATCTGCTAATATGTATGTGTGCAGTACTCTATTACGCCTGAGGTCCCATTTTTTACTCATTGACTTATCAATGGGTCAATTTGGTTATCTTGCTTCATGGGTCGAATGGGTAAAAAAATGGAAATGGTAAAACGCAGCAGACTTACTGGACCATTCTTGCCGTGAAAATTGCCAAGCAAAACGACGACGTAGGCTTTGTGATTTAAGATATTTTTTGGCGACAACATTGTTATATTCACTTTTAGGCATGATATGGAGTTGCAAAAGTGCACTTTCCTTCATTTAATCCAACTGACAAGAGAACTGTTACATACAATGAGAAAGAACAACTGACAAACATGTTAATGTGATTCACATTTTTTTTTGGGTTAAGTTCTCACGTTAATTTTATCTGCAGCCTTGGGTTTTCACAAAGAAAAAGGAGCAGAGATGCTGAGACAGTTATGAAGAACATTCAAATATATTAAAAGATTATGTGCATCTTGGACTCGAGCACTGGAGTTCATACACCAAAGGTATGCATTTTGTGCTACTTATTTTCATATGTTAGTTCAATAAGCATAAACGAACCATTCTACTTAATATATTATACTATATATTATAAGTCATAGAATACAACATCATTTTGCTCCGGGCTTTTCCCACCAAAAATTGTGGGCTACTAAAGCCCTCTTCATTAGCCTACTTCTATTTGATCCGTAACCCTAGCCTGCTTCTGAAAAAGTACAGTAGAGTAAAAGAACAAAGGACTCAAGGTATATTCAGCTACCAGATCATATGTTATTTGTTGCATTTGTGAAAGCTTCATCTTTTTGGTAGAAATTATTAAAACTGTTTGCACATAATAAGCTTTTGCATAGTGGAGTACTTCACTAATTCCAAGATCGTGAAATTCGCAGTGATAAGGTTTGAGTCATTGTTTAAATTATACTAAAGTGACTACTTGCTGTTGTGCCAAATCTTGCTGATACTCTAATGATTATTTGATTTTTTGTTATTTCTGATGTCTTCGCTTCATTTCAGGTGTGATCGCATATTTTCATTTGGGAAAGGAATAAGGTTGTTGAGCTACAGAAAGGTTGAATTTAGGCTCTCGAACCATAGGCCCGGAAATGCAATAAAGATTGGGCATGATGATATGATTACAGACATGGGGTTAGAACATGGAATTAATGGCTTAAGATTCATAGAGGTTAGTCATCTATAATCCCCAATCGTAATAAAAAAACGTAAATTACTGCCTGTTTTTTCCAGCGGATAGTGCGGGCTCTTAATAATTATCGATATTAACAAATGGTTATCACAATTGCATGTACTTTTTTCCTGTGGCAGGATAAATATTAGTAAACACATATGCACTTGAGGTCAAATGTTCTGCTGAATTGAATTGGCTCAAACTTTTTGGACGCGCTAGCAGGTTGCAATTCGGTTCCGTTCGGTGTTGAAAGCATTACGGCACATGGTTGTGCTTCAGGTAGTCACTCTAAGCTATACCTAAAATTAGTTTATCTTCCACATAAAATCAATCTTGGTTATTGCCTACCCATTACTAAGCAAAATGGGTTGACTCGGGCACTATATTTTGTATTGATAAGTGGATCTTTTGGTTTGGTAAGTTGTCTTTTGATCATTTACTGTTTGCACATTAACACATGTACACGTTGGTTTATGTTTAACTTTGTGGGATTTTGCAATTATGATTATTGATAAAGAAATTGGTTAATGTAGATTGGTTGTCCAATTTGCTTGAGACAGGTGGTTGATGCAACCGCTACTAATTGTGGTCATATATTTTGTGAAGGGTGCATACAACTTGCAGCTTTTAATCGACCCGAATGTCCAAAATGTATGCTACTGGTCTCCCATCAGGACCTCTTCCGCATCTACATCCCTTAAGCTAACTCTAGGTATGTATATACCTAATCATTTTTATTTATAATTAGTTATAAGTGTATCATTTATATTGGACTTTCATCATATGGAAAAAGCATTATAACCAGTATGTTAATGCTTGACCCATTAATACTCATGCCGTTAAAAGTTGTTGTTTGACAAATCTGGAAATTTATTGGCGATTAAATTTATAATAGTTCAAAAACTATATATGTGTTTTCTAATGAGTCCTCGGTATCTATCACAGCTAGCGTTATGAACGTTTATTCAATCTTAAGTTGCCAATTTAAAGGTTCTTTATAAGTAGCACATATAAACAATTTTACATATTTATTAGTACCATAAATAGATAGTCTCCAGTATTAGAATTTTAATTACTTGCTAAAACGTGATCATTCTTAAATATGTTTATGTATATGCAGGGGCAGGTGGTGAGGGCGGTCATCTGTTGCTGTTGTTGTTGTTGGATATTTGGAGATGTATAATGGAACGATATGGTGGAAGAGCAAAAAAAATGTTTTAACATCTTTCTGTTTTTAGCGAGGTGGGTTTGAGCATTGTAGTTTATTTAACTGTGGGGTGCTATTATTATCGGTTTGTTTATGCATCCACGCAAGCATACAATGTACGAGATAATGTTTGTGTTTTCTGATGTATTAAGTGCAATAAGTTGATAAGCTTTATTTTTTGGTGTTTGAAAAACTGTGATTATATAGGCCGAAAGTGCTTATGTGAAGCAGCTTTTGATAAAGAGGTTAAATAAAGTGATGACCATAAGTTGTTTACCTATGTCAAAATACTTGATAGTGTGTTTATGCTCCCAACTTATGGTTCTAATTATAGGTATTTGAAGAAAGAAATCAGATGACTGATTAGAGTGTTGCTTTGCTTACAACTAGAAAATAGCAGAAAAGCATAAGATAGATTATTTCAATAGCTACAGCTAGATTTATGAACCAGTGGTGAGCAATTCCAAACGCGGCCTTAGTATCTGTGGTAACTGTAAGTATTGAACCAGCCGTAATGAGCTCAATATGATAGTGTTTGAATCTGCTCATGTTTTAAAAAAATTGGGCTGATAAGCTGTTTTTGAGTGTTATTTAGAATGTTTGGATTTGTACCAAAAAAATAGTGTTTGGATGAACACGATGGACTCGCTGTGAGTATGGAAGATTGCGATCAACAACCTTAAATAAAATGATTTTACAATATCTCATATATGTGATCTTGCATCTGTACATTTTTGTTTTATGCATAATAATGTTAGCCGTTTGAAACTATGACGAAAAAAAACCACGCCAGGCCGCAACGCGGCCGGCCGCCATATGTGTTTCTTTCCATTTGTTGTTACCCACATAGTTCATTATCAACTACTCAAACAATGGCAAAGCGATGCGATCTACGAAGTGAATTGGTAATGTGGCAAAGCGAGCAAGAAACAAAACAATGCGAGTAACTAAGAGAAAATACACTTTTATGTTGATGGTGACTTATCTCAAGCACATATACAATAATACACCGTGTATATCACAGAGAATGGTGAGTTCACGACTAATATGATTTGTTATCACCTTGTGTGAACACTTACGAGGATATGGGATCCCCAATGACCCATTTATATGCCAAATGGGTCATATTTTCCTAATTTGTTAATCTTCTAATTAATAAATTTTGTAAAATTTACTCCACAATGAATTGTTTTTAGCTTTATCTTGCTATATTTTATTTACTATAAAACTGTTACAATTATATAGCTGACAGGTTGATGATTCAAATATCCTCAAATTGCTTGAAGGACTTTGTTCAAATTGTGCATGGATGTTTGTATAGCTATTCTAAGCAAAAGGAATTTAAGAAAAAAAATGGTACCTTTTAACTATTCAATAATTAATAACGACCAACTAATTTCCATTGTTAACACTTAAAAGAAAAGAACCATTCTTTTATATCTTATTATTCGTTAACTAATACCTTCAAACGATATTTATAACTCATGCCCGCCCGTCTTAAATTATGACTAAAATACAATATAAATTTACACAACAAAACCAACCAAAATAATAATAAAAAAATTAACAATAATCATATTGTAAATATAATTAAATTGTATACACAAATTAATTTCCGTGACATAATACTATCAAAACAACATGACTAAATTAAAATCTAAAATTAATCAAAAAAACAAATAAATTAAAATGTATATATGCATGTCTCTTTACCAATACATGATCAAATTAAAATGTAAAATTACAAGTCATGCCCGCCCATAGGGCGGGCTTTGAAAACTAGTATGTATATAATATATATATATATATATATATATATATATATTATATATATATCATATATATATACATATATATATACTATATACTATATATAACATATATACATATATACATTATACTATATTATATATATATATATATATATATATATATATTATATATATATATATATATTATATTTATATTATATATATAGCTATGTATATATATATATATATATATATATATATATATATATTATATATATATATATAGCAAAGTGAGAAAAGTGTACAAATCACCCCCTCCTTCCCCTCCCTTTTTTCACACCAAACTACAGGGACCTTATTGTATTTTCCTTCATTCTTTAAGGGAGGTTTTCTATATTCGCACCCTACCCCCCACCCCCCCCCCCCCCCGAAAAAAAAATTTTATTCCTGCCGAAATATTTTTTTTTGGCCACTTTTTTTTTAGCAAAAAACTTTCCCGCCAAAATTTTATAACTATGATGCATCTTTTTATTTTGGTGTATCACAGTTATAAAAATTAGTTATAACTATGATGCACCAAAATAAAAAGGTGCATCATAGTTATAAAAATTTTTGCGGGAATTTTTTCTTTTTTTTTTGCGGGATTTTTTTTTTATTGCCGGTGGCGGGGTGGGTGGGTTTTAAAACTTACCCTAAAGTTTGAGATGTTTGCAAATTCTATCTTATAACTTTTTTTTTTTTCACTTTTCTATCTAATTACATTTTTCTCTAGAACCAGACCCTCTATATATATATATATATATATATATATATATATATATATATATATATATATATATATATATGTAAATTGCAAAAATCGTCCTTGTGGTTTGGCCAAATTGCACGTTTCGTCCTTGTGGTTCAATAAGTGCAAGATCGTCCTTATTTTGCACTGTTACGTGCACTTTTGGTCATTCAACAGTGAAATTTGGCAAACCATAAGGATGATTTTTGCAATGATTGAGGACCAAAAGTGCACGTAACAGTGCAAAATAAGGACGATCTTTGCAATTAATGAACTACAAGGACGAAACGTGCAATTTGGCCAAACCACAAGGACTATTTTTGCAATTTACTCATATATATATATATATATATATATATATATATATATATATATATATAACAGGAGGCGTTACACGTAGATTATTCAAGATATGTCCACCTCATTGACATGTAATCGTGATTTAAAGCCATGTCATCACAAGTTGTCCACCTAAGCATGGATATCTTTGACTAAAATCCGGATTAATTAAAAAACGAGAGTGGAGAGGATCGAACTCAGGTTGTTTGTAACAACGGCAAACGTATCCACCACTAGAGCAACACAACATTTGTGATACAATTTGTAAGTCAAAAATGATAAAGATGTCCGACGCCTGATGCACTAAATTAAGGGATTTCGAAACTAAAAAAGCTTTTAGGATAACATTAACCCTCCCACCATAATGAATCTATAAACCTGCCGTCACTTTCTACGATATGTATATATATATATATATATATATATATATATATATATATATATATATATATATATATATATATATATACTAGACTTCAAAGCCCGCCCAAGGGCGGGCTTGACTTTTAATTATAATTTGGATGGTTTTAGTTAACTTAAAATTATGTTTTAAGTTTGTTATATTAAATACAATAAAATAGATCCAATTATATATGATTAAAAAACTATAGCCTGCCCGATAGGCGGGCATAACTTGTAATTATAATTTGGGTGGTTTTAGTTATTCTAAAATTATTTTTAAGGACGTTTGTTTTATTCGGCTTGATGGTTTTAGTTAACTTAAAATTATGTTTTAAGTTTGTTATATTAAATACAATAAAATAGAGCCAATTATATATGATTAAAAATTAAAAGCCCGCCCTACAGGCGAGCATGACTTGTAATTATAATTTGGATGGTTTTAGTTATTCTAAATTTATTTTTAAGGACGTTTGTTTTATTTTATTTTTTAATATCTTAATTATTACTGCTGAGTGCTGTAAAAAACTCCACACCGATCTTTGCATAAAAGGTATCTTTTTTTTTCATTTATGTTGGCCTATTTTTCTATAGCGAAAGAAGGGTGGTAAATGACTTGCATATAAATATCGTTGTTGCGGGTTTTTTGCTTCATCATTACGCAGAAAGAAAACTCAATCAGTGTTGACAAAATTTTCATACCTGAAAGTTATTATTGTCAAGAACTCATGTTTTATAATTCATAAATGAAACTACCGTGTTACAAATTTGGTTTCTAAAATAGAAACTAACAAAAGATGCATACAGTTTAAATTATGTCGAAAGCTAAGCACTTTCCAAGCATGAGAAGAAACAAAATTTGTATTTTCCGTTCGGGATGACATACGCATCATGTGACTCTTGGTAGAAATATCAGTTGCATAATCTTTTTTTCTCCGAGAGCTGAGCAACCCATGAACCAACATTTTCGAATCCCTAAAAAGCAAACACAATTAGTATTAAGAGTTGCATTAACTAAAAATCTACCCAGCCTACCTTTAGCTTTAGAATACTTTAAGCGTTTTTGGTGCATTTCTTTATTAGAAGGGCTGATAAAGTAGGCTTTTACCTTAAGATCTTCAAATTCTATCCTTAAAGCCAATGCGATAGGGTTCTACTAAAAAGGTCTTTTCTATAAGGAGATACGCGCTAGCTATACTCAAAATGAATGTTATTAAAACAGAACCATACCTTATTTTCTTATATTTTTGGCACATCTTCGGGTTTAAAAGTAATATGACAGTGAAGATCAAGTCTAGCATTATCACCATATAAAAAATATGTCAACTTACCTCAAGCATGTAGCACTCAAGTCAATGCAAAAGCCACAATGAAGATCCACATTGCTCAGGTGCCATGTCTTTTTAAAGGTGGTCATCTGTTATTTTAAAAAAAATCCAGTCCTTACTTCCAAATACACCTAAAGCAAGCTAAAATGGAGTGTTTGGATTAGCCTTCAAAACTTTTAATTGAAGTAGAAATGCCAATTCTTGCTTCCTAATACACATAAGATCATTTTTTCAAAACAATTCATATGATTACACCCAAATAACAGCCAATGAAATTCGACAGAAAAAATAAAATAAGAAACAATGACTACCTAATAATAGTTAAAGCCTGAACATATGTCAATGTTGGATGACATTCGAGACTAATTAAGAAAAAGATACTGATCTAAGAGGGTGTTAAAGATTACATTTTGAATATTCAGATTACTTAACTCATACTAATTAGTACTGTTATTACTTGCTATTACAAAACACAATGATCAGATATTATTTTCAAAGGTAATCCCAAACACCCTTTGAAGAATAAGGATTACATTACCTATTACCAAGGAGGTGGTGGAGCCAGATCATCAATTCTTCTTGACTTGAGCTTCATAATATCATCATTTCAAAAGTTATTTGGAAAATAATACGTAGTATAGTTTTCAACATCTTCATTATTTTTTCTGAAAAATGTCTCGCCTTGGTGGCTCACAAACACTGCAACTTAAAAGATTGCACATACCTGCATCTCTGTTAACTCTTGATGTGAAATCCAAGCCTGAAATCATAAAACCAAAGGTTATCGCCTATCACGTTCATCTACTACTTTGTCTTTGGGATAATAATTAATGGAAATATTATACATGTAAAATGGCATACCTGAAACCATGGAAACCAATCATTGGAGGGTCTAAAATCTGAACCCCTTAATCCGTCCTTCTCAAATGCCTAGTTGCCCTCGGTTGCCTCAAGTGATTCACAAATCTAACCCTCCTGTTCACCCATAATCAAAACATAAACAATCTAACTAATGGTACAAACCAACCATGCCAATGATTCTGGTGTCATGGCACTTTCATCCTCGCCTTATGCATTTCCAGCTTATATGTATGAACCATTGAAAAGACTATTAGCTCTATGTTGATATACAGTAAACTCAAGAAGAAACTTATGTGGTTGAACCACTGATGAAAAAAATAAACCCTTAATCAGTGGATGACAAAGGTATATTTACACGGGTATAAAATAAACCCTTAAACATGATTTATCGCATTGTTTATTTCATTGATACCTGATATGCATAGCATGTCCTTATAATACGTTTCTGTTTCTGCATATTAAAAAAAAGTATTAAGTATTAATGTAACAAATGAGCATGTATCACAACGCAGATTAGAAAACCAACCTGGGAAGACCACTGGAAATCCATCAGACTTTTATATCAGTTCTTCAATAGGGAGTGTTGCAATCGATGCATCCTTGTGGGCACCAAGCAAGGAATAAGATGGGTACATGTTTGTTCCCACACCAAAAAACTTACTTGTATCTCTTCGACACACTAAAACTACTCATTATTATCTCTTCTTTCTTCAAAGAGACATGGTGTTTGTGAAGGAATTAAGCCAAAAGGTGAGGTCTTGGGGGCATATGGGTCAGTAGATGTGGACGTTGAAAATGGAATTGCATGCATGTTGCTAAATAGAAGCGGGATCCTAAAACTGCTTGACTGCATATTGCTGCTTGGCGGCATATTGCTACGTGTTGGCCCCTCCTGTATAGATGAAAAGAAAATAATTATTCATTAATTAATCGGGAAATAAGTAGAAGAAGTTTTTGATAGTAATGCCATAATGATAATTACATTTATTTCCTGATAGATAGTCATCCAATCTCAGTTCTTCATAACTTGTTTCTTTTTTATGCATGCATTGCTGATACAGACTTTCAGTAGGTTGTGTAATACCGCCATTGTATTCGTGAGGTGTCTGAGCAGAAAGGGTAACTCCACTTACGTCACATTTACATCCAAAGGTGGTTGTCTAAAACCGTGGATTGGAAAAAAATATAGATGGGTGAAAATTAGAAAAAGTTAAGTTCTTCGAGACAAAAGGGTTGGTAGGTGTAGAAGAAGAACATGGATTGACCGATACATGGCTAAACGCAGGCCTAGAATTAAAACCATGTGACCTTGGTTTATTTCCATAAGAAAGGTTTACAAAAGGACCCACGTATTGACCAAAAAACAGAGCTTGAGTTGCTAGAAGCTGGCTGAGCTGAAGCTCCAAGATGTGTTAAGCCAAATGGGTTACTTGCTGAAGCTTTACGCGGGCAGCGTGCAACAGCAGGATCTGTTTGTTGAAATGTGTTTGCAAAAAGTTCCACATGGGATGATTGCGCAAGCTGTAACTGCAGAATTGAGTATCCAAAAGGACTCGATAGTGTAGTTGATGCAAACACGGTCTTATCCTCAAACAAAGAAGGACCTGAATTTTTAAAAAAATATGATGAGACATACATAATTAAGATACTAAAGGAGAAAAGAGCAAGGAAGAGAAAAGAATGTAGAATTTATAAATTAAATTAAAAAGACTAGAATCAAAGTTTATAGTTGAGTATGAGAATATTACAATCAGAAACGTATATGAACTGACATGATATTAACCAGCAGTGTACTTCGTGAAAGAAGTGGAGGCGGAATCAAATCCAACTTCACCATCAAGAAGCACATTCTTGTTGCCAACTGTTGCAGCAACATGTAATTCTGAGGATGGGTTCAGGCCTATACTGGAATCAATGGCAATTTGTGGATGAAGATACTGAACATCAAGCTTCCCAGATTTGTGACCAGGAACATTGAAACTTAATACTGCTTTCACGCATGGCATTACTTCATGAACAGTTACTTTGTTGAAACATTGGAATCTCTCGGATTCAAAAAACGGATTCCCCATCAATTAAAAAAAACTAAAATCTGAACCGAAAAGTAGAATATGTGGTTTGAATTTTACCTCTAAAGACCTTGTTTATGAGTATTTGTCTGGTGTTCAAATTCCATGCAATTAGGTTGGTCCCTGATGGTGCTGGAAGTCCAATATTGTTGAACTCTTGTGAGAAATGTTCATGTTTTATGTCTTTAGTTGGATACCACTATTCTCGAATGAATGACATGTCGGGTTCTGATGCACTCAAAAAGAACATAAAAGTTAATAAAAAGTAATAATGCTTCCAAGCATCTCATACTCAAACCAAAATCTACTAAAAAGAAATTACATCAACCATGCTGATAATTGTGCGAAGGGATAAGATATCAAAAATAAAGTTTAATTACAGATAAGTAACTACAAATAATCCAAAATTATACCCGTCTAGTGGTTTTAACTGACGTGGCTAAAAACTGCATGAACCTGTACCCTAATGGAAATGTCTTTTGTTGCAGAGCCTCAGAAATATCACTTGGCTGCTGAAATTCTTCAAGTTGGTCTTTTTATACGGTTTCAATGTTTCCCATTTTGTCGCTGTCACATGGGTATATACATGATTAATTACAGTTTATGGTATATTGTATAGATGACGCTAATCCTATTGTACATATGACAGTTAATCACTACACTAAAAGAAAGCATTGTTCCATTTATGAGGGTGCTTGGATTCACTTATGTCCAACAACTTCATACCAAGAACTAAATGCATGTTGTACACGATGAGCAGGCCATTGACCTTTACCATAATATGCGATTGGTCTGAAAATGCTTGACTACATATTGCAAAGCACCAACCGTAACATAAATAACTACGCACCTTGACTCATAAAATCGTCTGGCTAAATACCAACAAAAATGGTTTCTGAAGCAGCTGCTCTTTCTTTCTGTATACCTGTAACAACAGCACATTGCAGGAAGTTAGTATACTTTGGTATTGCGAAACCGAGGTCTGCAGTAACATCAATCAAAGTAGTAGCATGTGAGAAAAAAACAAAAACATAGCGCATATAATAAGAGTAACAACTAACCTGCTGATGTTATCCAACGTGAGCTCATTATTTTACAGCACTTTTAGCAACTTAGATGTGCATAATTATTTCATAGAAAGCAATCATCTAAATTTATTCATTTTGCGGTCATTGTCTTCTTTCCGGATATTGTTAGCGGATTCATTGAACTACAAAGAACAACAAAATTAAAAATCCAACCATATTTGATAGATTTAAATCATTAGTATGAGTTATCACTCTAACAACACTAATGAATACAAGTTCACAAAATCTACCTATGACTATAATTAAATCGATTCAAACATTAACATAAAATCTAATAAAAGAGTACTCCATTCATTTACCAAAAAGATAAAACAGAATATTATTTGTTCAAGATCAAACATACCTGTTTCAGAAATCAACAAACTTATAAACCCTAAAAATAAACATACCTGTTTCGAAAATCATCAATATGAGTTATCCCTATTTGATTAGCTTATCAAATTTATAAACCCTAAAAGGTATATACCGGATCTTAGTATGTTTTATGAGATCGGTGGTTTTTTGGTTATTGATAGATCGAAAATGCCTAACCTGCAAAATTAGAACATAGACAAAATAAACAAAACAAAGCATGCATCAAACCTGCAAAATTATTATGAGTTCTAAAGAGACCTACATGTTGTTTTAAGATCCATTACAACAACATATAATTAGGGTTTTGAGACAAAAGAGGCGTGCCTGTTGATATAAATAATGCCTAAACACGTTATTAATATTTTTCGATATCTCTACGTTTTGATAATCACAAAATGTAAAATCATTAAACGGAAAATTATGACGTAAACAAGTATTTAGTTGTAAATATCTATTTCTACAACTCAAATCACTTAAGGTATGAATGAACTAATGCTTAATGCTTTATATGATCAAAGGAACATTTTCTTAATCACTAGATTTTTTATAAAATGTCAAAAAAACCTTCCCCACAAAAAGACAAAACTGGGCAACGTTCACCTTGGGCGGCCCCCTTAATTTAAAAAGGCGGCCCCTTTAAAATTAAGGGGACCGGCCCCCTATTTAAGGGGACCGGCACGCTCCTCCAGCTGTCCAGTTTTTGCCTATAAATACTGGTTTTCCCCTGGCCTTTTTTTCTCACCTTTTGCACCTCAAACTTTCTGTTCTAAATCTCTTCTTCTATCTCTCTAAATCCTTTGATCATATTGTCTTAAGCTTTTGTTTCAAGTGATCCAAAGCTTCAACTTCTCAAGTGCAAAAGAAGAATACTTCTATCCTTCAAGACAAGAAGTATTACAACTTGGTGTATTTCTTCCATCCAAGTTGTTGGTGTATCATCATTGTAAATCATTCATTCATTTGTATAAGTTGTGAATACTTGTTAGATTAGTGTGTGTATAGTTGGTTAGGCTAGATTAGTGTGAAGGTGTGAAGAAGTCAAGATGTGTAAGTAGTGAAGGTGTGAAGAAGTTAAGGTGTGTAAGTAGTGAAGGTGTGAAGAAATAGAAGAGTACATAAGTAGTGTAGAAGTTGTGAAGCCGTCGTGAAGAAGTTGTGAAGCCGGTGTGAAGAAATTGTGAATAAGTTGTGTGAAGTTGTGAGATTGGTTCTAGCTACGATTAGAACTCGACATTTAGCTTTGTGTCGTAAAACCGGTGTAAGCAAAAGTTGTGTAAGGTTTTCTCCGCCATAAGGGAGCTTGTTGATATAGTGAAGAAAACTCTCGAGTTAGGTGCTCGGGGAGTGGAGTAGGGCAAGGAAGGTGTCCTTGTAGCCGAACCACTATAAATCCTTTGTCTCGCGGTTAGATCTTTCCATCTCTATCTTTCATTTCATTTCACTACTTTACTTGCATTGTTAATTTAGATCTACTTATATTTGTTCAAATTGTTCAAGAGTTGAGTTCACATAAATTCGAATCTAAGTCTTAAAAAGTAAACAAAGCTTTCATAATAAATTAAAAAGACGTAAAACTATTCAACCCCCCCCCCCCTTTCTAGTTTTCCACAATTGGTATCAAGAGCCACGTCAAACAAGATTTTTAAAATAAACTGTATTTTAAAACTTGAAACGATCTATGGAATCTGAAAAATATTTAGAAGGGCAATCCATGCAAAGACCACCACTATTTGAGAGTGATGGTTTTCTTTATTGGAAAAATAGATTCGAAACTTATGTGAAATCAAAAGATCTTGATCTTTGGCATGTTATTACCTATGGTGACTTTCCGCCTATTCAAATTAATCCTTTAACTAAAATAGATGAAATTGTACCTTTTGAAAAACAAAATAATGATTTGAAAAAGAAACTAGCAAAAAATAATGAGGCTAAAATGGTAATTTATAATGCGTTACCACGTAAAGAATATGTACGAATTTTTATGTGTCAAACCGCAAAATAAATTTGGGATTCTTTACTAATCACTCACCAAGGTAATAGTCAAGTCAAAGATAACAAAATAGATCTTCTTGTTCAACAATATGAACAATTTACAATTCCTGAAGAGGAATCTATTGATAATACATTTGCTAAATTTAACACTATTATCACAAGTTTAAAAGCACTTGATGAGACTTTTTCTAGCAAAAATTGTGTAAGGAAATTTCTTAGGGCATTACATCCAAAATAGCGTGCGAAGGTTACGGCTATTGAAGAATCGAAGAACTTGATGACGCTATCGCTTGATGAACTTATCGGCAACTTGAAGGTCCATGAAGAAATTATAAAGAGAGACTCGGAAACGGTCAAGAGTAAGAAAGATCAAATAAAATCTCTTGCGCTAAAAGCCAAAAAGGAAATTAGTGATGATGACGACTCAAGTGACGATAGTGAAGACGAAGAATATGCAATGGCCGTAAGAGAGTTCAAGAAATTTTACAAGAGATGAGGAAGATTCACAAGACAACCACGAGATGAAAGAAGATCACTTCAAAGAAATAGGAATGATAACTACGGGAAAAGAAAGTGCTTTAGATGTGGAAGCCAAAACCATCTCGTTGGCGAATGTCCGAAGCCACCGGGTTATGATTACCAAAACGCCTTTTTTAGCGGAGCATGGAGTGATAGCGACAAAGATGAAGCGGAAAAAGTAAACGACGAAAAATGTCTTGTAGCTCAAGCCACCGATGAAATATGTCTAGGAATAAATTTGGAGCCCGACTAATGGATTAAGGATAGTGGATGCTCGAAGCACATGACGGGGAATCGCAAGCTATTCTCCTCTTACAAGCCTTACAACGGAGGTAACATTATTTTCGGTAGTGACTTTCGTGGTAAAATCATTGGCAAAGGTACGATTTCTCAAGACTCTCTAACTATTGAAAATGTTGAGCATGTAGATAACTTAACATACAACTTGCTTAGTATAGGACAAATATGTGATAATAAGTGTAGAGTTACCTTTACCGATAGAGATAGCGAAATAGTTAAGGACGGTAAGGTCATAGGTAGAGGAATTAGGAAAGGTGGCGTATATGTCATGAAACTAGGAAATAAACCGGAAGATAAAATATGTCTAGCAACCTTAGATGAAAACTCTACATTGTGGCATAGGAGATTAGGTCACGCTAATATGCAACAAATACAATCCCTAGCCTCTAAGGAATTAGTTAGAAATTTTCCAAACCTAAGATATGACCAACACTTTTGCGATGCTTGCAAAATGGGAAAACAAGCACACGCTAGTCACAAAGCTAAGAATATAGTCTCCAATACTAGATGTCTAGAATTATTACACATGGACCTTTTTGGTCCATCCGCAGTGCGGAGTTACGGAGGTAACCGATATACCTTGGTAATTGTAGACGACTACTTACGATACACGTGGACTAGATTTTTAAGTGATAAAACCGAAGCCTTTAATAAGTTTAAAATATTTAGTAAAATGATTCAAAACAAACTAGGATGTTCCATAGTATCTATTAGGACGGACCATGGTCAGGAATTTGATAACGAAGTGCAGTTCGAAAAATATTGTGATTTAAATGGAATATCTCACAATTTCTCCGCTCCTCGCACTCCACAATCAAATGAGGTGGTAGAAAGAAAGAATCGTTCCTTACAAGAAATGAGTAGAACAATGCTAAATGAACAATCTATCCCACAAAAATTTTGGTGTCACGCCGTAGATACGTCAACATACATAATAAATAGAGTCTCAATTAGGCGAATATTAGGAAAAACCCCATATGAATTGTTAAGAGGTAGAAAACCTAATCTAAATTACTATAGGGTATTCGGGAGCAAATGTTTTGTTCTCAATACAAAAGATTACCTTACCAAGTTTGATCCTAAGTCGTACGAAGGAATCTTTCTAGGGTATTCACAAAATAGTAAAGCTTATATAATACTTAATAAACATACTATGAAAATAGAAGAATCTTTAAATGTAACATTTAATGAAACTCCACCACCACCTAAAACATTGCCTCTAGAAGATGATGACCTAGTTGAAGAAGAAGCTATTGAGGTTAGTAAAACTAAACCCTTAGGTGATGATAATATAACACTAGGAGAAAACGAAATAGTAAATATTAAGGAATCAAAATCACACCCAATAGATAATATAATAGGAAGTCTAAATCAAAGAACCCTTAGATCACAAGCTCAAGATAAAAATAATTTCTTTTGTTTTCTCTCAACAATAGAACCTAAGAATATAAATGAAGCCTTAAAAGATGAAAGTTGGGTTATGGCCATGCAAGAGGAACTAAACCAATTAAAGACAAATGATGTTTGGGAACTAGTCCCAAATCCCATGAATATGACCATCATAGGAACTAAATGGGTATATAGAAATAAGTTAGATGAAAATGGAATTGTTACTAGAAACAAAGCTAGGTTAGTCGCCCAAGGTTATAATCAACAGGAAGGAATTGATTATGACGAAACTTATGCCCCCGTAGCTAGGTTAGAATCTATAAGAATACTCCTTGCCTATGCATGTGCCCTAGACTTTAAGTTATTTCAAATGGACGTGAAAAGTGCATTCCTTAACGGTTTTATCAATGAGGAGGTATACGTGGCACAACCTCCAGGATTCATTGACTTCGCAAAACCTGATTATGTTTATAGACTCAAGAAAGCTTTATATGGACTTAAACAAGCTCCCAAGGCTTGGTATGATCGATTAAAAGCTTTTCTTATTAAACATGATTATTCCATGGGAATGGTAGATAACACTCTTTTCACGAAAAAGAAAAGCCCAAATCTCATCATTGTCCAAATTTATGTCGACGACATTATATTTGGATCGACTTGTCAGGATATGTGTGATGAATTCGCCAAAATCATGCATGATGAGTTTGAGATGAGTATGATGGGCGAACTAAATTTCTTCCTAGGATTACAGATAAAACAATTAGAAGATGGAATATTCTTTAATCAATCTAAGTACATTAAGGAAATGCTTAAGAAATTTAGACTAGAAGAATCTAAGCCTATGAAAACACCGATGTCCACAGAAGTAAAACTCACAAGAGATGAAGAAGGTGAGTCCGTAGAAAACACTAAGTATAGAGGGATGATAGGTAGTTTACTATACCTAACGGCTAGTAGACCGGATATCATGTTTAGTGTCTGCCTTTGTGCTCGCTTTCAAGAGGATCCCAAAACCTCTCACCTAGAAGTTGTTAAGCGTATCTTCCGATACATTAAAGGCACTATACACTTAGGATTTTGGTATCCTAAGGGATCCGGCATACAAACCATTGTCTATGCGGATTCGGATCATGCGGGAGACTACGTGGATAGAAAGAGCACTAGTGACATTTGCACGTTCATGGGATGTTGTCTAACATCCTGGTTTTCGAAGAAGCAAACCGCTCTTGCTATTTCTACTACAGAAGCCGAATAGGTAAGCGCTGGAAAGGCATGTCAACAAGCACTATGGATGAAACAAGCTCTCATATATTATGACATTAGGTTAGATAATATTCCAATTATGTGCGATAACAAAGGTGCTATAGACTTAAGTAAGAATCCCGTTCAATATTCTAGGACTAAACATATAGAAATACGTCACCACTTCCTTCGCGATAACGTTCAAAAAGAAAACATATTTATAGAAAAGGTTGCATCGAAAGATAACTTAGCGGACATATTCACTAAACCCCTTAAGCGCGAACTCTTTAACCACTTACGTTTAGGCCTAGGAATGATGGAACAAATTGACTGAATTTTTTGCACTTTTGGTAATTTTTCTTATCGTCAGATGGGCGGCCCCCTTAATTCATAAAGGCAGCCCCCTTAATTTTAAGGGGACCGCCCATGTATTTAAGGGGACCGGCCATCTGTCAGAAAATAAATTTTTTTTTCTTCTTTTCATCTGTGTTTAGGAATCTATTTTGCACAAAATTAAAGATTGGGAAACACTTCTATTTTTGCATAAACATATTTATATACAAAACCCAATCTATTTTATTTAAATCATTCTCAAATCTAGGAAAACACATGAAAATCATTTCCCTTGCATTTTTGAATAATGCTAAAAATATTTTTCTTTCATGCATAAAATCTCACATGAATTGTCAAAATATATAACCTAATATATATCTTTGATATTCATAAATTGAAAAAAATCAAATAAATGAGACTTTGGATTGTTTCTTAGGAATTTTTTGCATTTAGGAGTCGAAACAATTACATCTCCACATTTGTTGCATATAGGCACACACTAGAACACATTTTCTCCATCACCGATTCCGTGTTAGTTTCTAAGTGCCCTTAGTCTAGTAACCTTGCCTTATATGATTACTTGCCTTAATATTGATTAATTGCTAGATAAAAGTTCTTGCTTGCTTATGTGTTTAATTAATATGTATTGCATGCATAATTATTAGTATATTATATGCTTTATTGCCTCAAAGAGTGGGACTTGCCTAAAACCAAAAGCTCCAAACATAGCCCTCCTTACCCATTTCATCCTACACTTCCCTAAATTCACAAACATATTCTGTCATGATCACCCCAACAAGTTTATCCATCCTTAATCACATCAATCCTCCACTATAAATAACCCCACTCCTCACCATATTCACTCATCCCATCATGTCTTCTCCCATCAACCCAAAACCAAAAACCTCAAAGCTAGCAAGGATGACCATGAAACCCGGGTGGAAAAGAAAACCTCACCCTCACAACAAGTCCATCACTAATGGTGTGACTAGACAACCAACACCTCCATCCACTTTCATTCCCAACTACTCTCCAAGATCTCAACATCATTCCATTGAACCATTTCACAATCCTTATCATGTTGGCCAAACATCCACATTCATTCCAACCTACACTTCTAAACCTAAAACCAACTTCCATGAAAACCTCGAAAATCCTCATCATTTTGGTCAACCATCAACCAAATTTCATCCATTCCCACCAAATGATCACATCCGCATTCCCTCAGAAAGGCAAAAGTTTCATGAAGAGCTCAACCAAATCCACGATCTTAGTGATCTCCTTGCTATGCATCTTGCACAACGCAACAAGGGACAACCTCCATCCTCACCCTACTCAAATTGCTTACCCCACTCTATCAACTTAGATCAAGTCACAAACCACACCCACTATTGCCCTTGTTGCATCTTCCTTCAAAAACAAATTCTCCACTTAAGTAAAGATATTTCTTGGATCGAATATCTACTCACTCGTCCTCATCCTATTCCTACCCTAAACCGATACAACATTGTTAGATCCACTTCATCCGCTCCATTTCCCTCACCATCAAATAACTAAGCCCTATTCCCATGCTTTCCGCCCCAAAATAAAAACCCTCACCCTTTTGTGTCGCAAGCAAGTCCAATCGCTCTCTTTGGCAATATTAGGACCATTAGTATTTTTCTTTTGTAATCTTTAAGCATATTGTGTGATGTAATGATGATTCATGTGATCATCTTGAATGAATGAATAAAGATTAGTTTTTTGCTCTAAATATTTTTGCTATGCATATATATGTCTTGTGTTCTTAACTTGTTTTTGCAGCCAAGATTTCCATAGCTCGTCTCCTTGGTGCCCTCAAACGAGGGGGAGCACACATCAAGGGGGAGTTCTCGTCCCGACAATATTTCATATTTGTCGGCATAACCTTTTTGATTCTACAAAAAGGGGGAGAAGTAGATATAAACTCACTAAATACATTAAAAACTAATTTTTCAATTTAATGAGTTTAGATTTTGTAATCATCAAAAAGGGGGAGATTGTTGATATAAATAATGCCTAAACACGTTATTAATATTTTTCAATATCTCTACATTTTGATAATCACAAAATGTAAAATCATTAAACGGAAAATTATGACGTAAACAAGTATTTAGTTGTAAATATCTATTTCTACAACTCAAATCACTTAAGGTATGAATGAACTAATGCTTAATGCTTTATATGATCAAAGGAACATTTTCTTAATCACTAGATTTTTTATAAAATGTCAAAAACATTTTATATCTTTTAGAAAAACATTTTTGGTAATAAATAAAAAGGTTTAATTCATTATTAATTTATGAATTCAAATTTTCCACCAAAGATGGCAAAAATGTTCCAGAAAAACCTTCCCCACAAAAAGACAAAACTAGGCAACGTTCACCTTGGGCGGCCCCCTTAATTTATAAAGGCGCCCCCCTTAAAATTAAGGGGACCGGCCCCCTATTTAAGGGGACCGGCACGCTCCTCCAGCTGTCCAGTTTTTGCCTATAAATAATGGTTCTCCCCTGGCCTTTTTTTTCTCACCTTTTGCACCTCAAACTTTCTGTTCTAAATCTCTTCTTCTATCTCTCTAAATCCTTTGATCATATTGTCTTAAGCTTTTGTTTCAAGTGATCCAAAGCTTCAACTTCTCAAGTGCAAAAGAAGAATACTTCTATCCTTCAAGACAAGAAGTATTACAACTTGGTGTATTTCTTCCATCCAAGTTGTTGGTGTATCATCATTGTAAATCATTCATTCATTTGTATAAGTTGTGAATACTTGTTAGATTAGTGTGTGTATAGTTAGTTAGGCTAGATTAGTGTGAAGGTGTGAAGAAGTCAAGATGTGTAAGTAGTGAAGGTGTGAAGAAGTTAAGGTGTGTAAATAGTGAAGGTGTGAAGAAATAGAAGAGTACATAAGTAGTGTAGAAGTTGTGAAGCCGTCGTGAAGAAGTTGTGAAGCCGGTGTGAAGAAATTGTGAATAAGTTGTGTGAAGTTGTGAGATTGGTTCTAGCTATGATTAGAACTCGACATTTAGCTTTGTGTCGTTAAACCGGTGTAAGCGAAAGTTGTGTAAGGTTTTCTCCGCCATAAGGGAGCTTGTTGATATAGTGAAGAAAACTCTCGAGTTAGGTGCTCGGGGAGTGGAGTAGGGCAAGGAAGGTGTCCTTGTAGCCGAACCACTATAAATCCTTTGTCTCGCGGTTAGATCTTTCCATCTCTATCTTTCATTTCATTTCACTACTTTACTTGCATTGTTAATTTAGATCTACTTATATTTGTTTAAATTGTTCAAGAGTTGAGTTCACATAAATTCGAATCTAAGTCTTAAAAAGTAAACAAAGCTTTCATAATAAATTAAAAAGACGTAAAACTATTCAACCCCCCCCCTTCTAGTTTTCCACAATGCCTTTTTCTCCCCTTATAATCAGTTTCTGTTTCTGCATATGAAAAAAAAAAGTTATACAACAAAAGTTTACAACAAAACAGATTTATACAACAATTATGAACACAATAAATCAATGAAGGGCAAATAAAAATTATGGATCATTATGCAGAAGGATGAATAAATGATATTAGGGTTTTGAGAAAAAGGTAGCTATGAATGATATTGTGGTGAATGAATAAAATGTGGGATTTATTTTGGAATGTAGATTAGGATTAATTATAATTAATTGCAGGCGTTTATATATTAGGAGTTGCAACATATATTCCAAAAGAACATGCTGGCTCAGTGATTAACATACATGCTATTCATTAAAGCAACCATGGTTCGAATCATGCAAGTGTCATTTTTTTAAATTTCGGATTTAGAGGTCAAACATGCGAATTTTATTTGGTCAAACATTGCTTAGGTGGCATTATTGCGCTTATTTGGCATTATGACAAGGCATTACTGGGCAATCAAGCATTTGATGATGTCATACGCATCTTGTTATATATAATTATATATATATATATATATATATATATATATATATATATATTATATATATATATATATATATATATATATATATATTTATATATATCCCAAGGGCAGGCGTGACTTTTAATTATAATTTGGATGGTTTTAGTTAACTTAAAATTAGGTTTTAAGTTTGTTATATTAAATACAATAAAATAAAGCCAATTATATATGATTAAAAAATTGTAGCCCGCCCGATAGGCGGGCATAACTTGTAATTATAATTTGGGTGGTTTTAGTTATTCTATAATTATTTTTAAGGACGTTTGTTTTATTTGGCTTGATGGTTTTAGTTAACTTAAAATTATGTTTTAAGTTTGTTATATTAAATACAATAAAATAGAGCCAATTATATATGATTAAAAATTCAAAGCCCGCCCTACAGGCGAGCATGACTTGTAATTATAATTTGGATGATTTTAGTTATTCTAAAATTATTTTTAAGGACGTTTGTTTTATTTTATTTTTTAATATCTTAATTATTACCGCTGAGTGCTGTAAAAAACTCCACACCGATCTTTGCATAAAAGGTATCTAATTTTTTTTTTCATTTATGTTGGCCTATTTTTCTATAGCGAAAGAAGGGTGGTAAATGACTTGTATATAAATATCGTTGTTGCGGGTTTTTTGCTTCATCATTACGCAGAAAGAAAACTCAATCAGTGTTGACAAAATTTTCATACCTGAAAGTTATTATTGTCAAGAACTCATGTTTTATAATTCATAAATGAAACTACCATGTTACAAATTTGGTTTCTAAAATAGAAACTAACAAAAGATGCATACAGTTTAAATTATGTCGAAAGCTAAGCACTTTCCAAGCGTGAGAAGAAACAAAATTTGTATTTTCCGTTCGGGATGACATACGCATCATGTGACTCTTGGTAGAAATATCAGTTGCATAATCTTTTTTTCTCCGAGAGCTGATCAGCCCATGAACCAACATTTTCGAATCCCTAAAAAGCAAACACAATTAGTATTAAGAGTTGCATTAACTAAAAATCTACCCAGCCTACCTTTAGCTTTAGAATACTTTAAGCGTTTTTGGTGCATTTCTTTATTAGAAGGGCTGATAAAGTAGCCTTTAACCTTAAGATCTTCAAATTCTATCCTTAGAGCCAATGCGATAGGGTTCTACTAAAAAGGACTTTTCTATAAGGAGATACGCGCTAGCTATACTCAAAATGAATGTTATTAAAACAGAACCATACCATATTTTCTTATATTTTTGGCACATCTTCTGGTTTAAAAGTAATATGACAGTCAAGATCAAGTCTAGCATTATCACCATATAAAAAATATGTCAACTTACCTCAAGCATGTAGCACTCAAGTCAATGCAAAAGCCACAACGAAGATCCACATTGCTCAGGTGCCATGTCTTTTTAAAGGCGGTCATCTGTTATTTTAAAAAAATTCCAGTCCTTACTTCCTAATACACCTAAAGCAAGCTAAAATGGAGTGTTTGGATTTGCCTTCAAAACTTTTAATTGAAGTAGAAATGCCAATTCTTGCTTCCTAATACACATAAGATCATTTTTTTCAAAACAATTCATATGATTACACCCAGATAACAGCCAATGAAATTCGATAGAAAAATTAAAATAAGAAACAATGACTACCTAATAATAGTTAAAGCCTGAACATATGTCAATGTTGGATGACATTCGACACTAATTAAGAAAAAGATACTGATCTAAGAGGGTGTTAAAGATTTCATTTTGAATATTCAGATTACTTTTTTCAAAGGCAATCCCAAACACCCTTTGAAGAATAAGGATTACATTACCTATTACCAAGGAGGTGGTGGAGCCAGATCATCAATTCTTCTTGACTTGAGCTTCAGAATATCATCATTTCAAAAATTATCTGGAAAATAATACGTAGTATAGTTTTCAACATCTTCATTATTTTTTCTGAAAAATGTCTCGCCTTGGTGGCTCACAGACACTGCAACTTAAAAGATTGCACGTACCTGCATCTCTATTAGCTTTAATGGTTGTTCAGATTGCAATGGTTGTTCCAGCATCCGATGCAAGTGTTTGGTTCAGATTATTTGTCATTTATAGCTGTGAAAAAACACACTGCAGACATTCAAATAAGCAACCCCAAACACCCCCTCACATAAAGATAATAGTGTTTGATGTGTAACAAATCAGATAGATGAAGTTCATAAGCAAAGCAAATAATGTGTAACTAGTCAGACAGATGAAGGGCGGGCATGACTTTTAATTATAATTTGGATGGTTTTAGTTAAATTAAAATTATGTTTTAAGTTTGTTATATTAAATACAATAAAATAGAGCCAATTATATATGATTAAAAAATTGTAGCCCGCCCGATAGGCGGGCATAACTTGTAATTATAATTTGGGTAGTTTTAGTTATTCTATAATTATTTTTAAGGACGCTTTGCTTGATGGTTTTAGTTAACTTAAAATTATGTTTTAAGTTTGTTATATTAAATATAGTAAAATAGAGCCAATTATATATGATTAAAAAATCAAAGCCCGCCCTACAGGCGGGCATGACTTGTAATTATAATTTGGATGGTTTTAGTTATTCTAAAATTATTTTTAAGGACGTTTGTTTTATTTTATTTTTTAATATCATAATTATTACCGCTGAGTGTTGTAAAAAACTCCACACCGACCCTTGCATAAAAGGTATCTATTTTTTTTTCATTTACGTTGGCCTATTTTTCTATAGCGAAAGAAGGGTGGTAAATGACTTGTATATAAATATCGTTGTTGCGGGTTTTTTGCTTCATCATTGCGCAGAAAGAAAACTCAATCAGTGTTCACAAAATTTTCATACCTGAAAGTTATTATTGTCAAGAACTCATATTTTACAATTCATAAATGAAACTACCATGTTACAAATTTGGTTTCTAAAATAGAAACTAACAAAAGATGCATACAGTTTAAATTATGTCGAAAACTAAGCACTTTCCAAGCGTGAGAAGAAACAAAATCTGTATTTTCCGTTCGGGATGACATACGCATCATGTGACTCTTGGTAGAAATATCAGTTGCATAATTTTTTTTTCTCCGAGAGCTGAGCAGCCCATGAACCAACATTTTCGAATCCCTAAAAAGCAAACACAATTAGTATTAAGAGTTGCATTAACTAAAAATCTACCCAGCCTACCTTTAGCTTTAGAATACTTTCAGCGTTTTTGATGCATTTCTTTATTAGAAGGGCTGATAAAGTAGGCTTTTACCTTAAGATCTTCAAATTCTATCCTTAGAGCCAATGCGATAGGGTTCTACTAAAAAGGTCTTTTCTATAAGAAGATACGCTCTAGCTATACTCAAAATAACAGAACTACTAACATGATTTTCCCATACAAACTTTTCATCATAATTATTAAGCACGGTCTGAAAGAAACTTAACATATAAATATTGTGCTTAAGACTTTTCTCTAGCACGATAAGTAGATCAATTTCTATTAGCTATAAATTGATAAAATAATCAGCATGAATATATAAAACAGAAGAATACTTGCCTCACCAATGCTATTTACGCCTCCATTAATTGTAAAACGGAGGTCTGGAAAGTCACGAAGAAGTGCGTAGTAGAACTCGTATCTGCACAATATAAATCCATAAACATCATGTCAAGGCCCAATGATATAGTAAAAGAACGAACGTGAAGGTGTTACGGTGTTACGACTTTAAAGCATTTTGATATCCTTTAGAAAAACCTGATTATACAACTACGTATCCAAATAACAATATCAGCCATGTCTTTCTTTTGGTATAACCTTTCAATATTATCAGCCTGATCATACAAATAACAATATTCAGATAACATTATTCAGATAACACGACTACGTATCCAAATAAAAATATCAGCCTGATCATACAACTACGTATCCAAATAACAATATCAACCTGATCATACTCACTCTAGAAAGTGAGTATAGCATGAAGTGTTGCCTATGTCTCATGCTCTTAAAACTTTATTATAAGAAATAAGTGGTCACATTTGAAAAAACCTATTGATGATATAAAATCTTGTTGTAGATGAAGAATTTACTCAAGAGGACCCATTCCCTTGCTGAACTAACTAGAATTAGTGATTCACATCTTGAACGCTTTGTTCATCATCATCGAACACATCTTATTGGGTCAAACATTGCTGCCGAAGTTGGTCAAAGCTCCCAGTCTCCAGTTGTGGCATCAAAGCATTCACGCTCCCGAAGCTGCAGCATTTTATACGATCTATGCGAAAGAGTAAAAAACATGAGCAATGCCACGATATTGGTTTCAACTAAAACATTAAGCATGTTTTTGAAAGCTTACCCAAACACCCCTTTAACAAAAAAAAATCAAAGGAAATTAGAATGTGTCACATGTGGTTATGTGGTTATCAGATGAAATAGTTAACCAAAGCATCATAACCCGTGAAGTTGAATCTAATTGAGTAATACAACGGAGATAGGTAAAAGTTACCTTGATAGCCACCTGCTCGCATTTCTTAGCAGAGTCAAATTGCTGCTTGTTTTTCTCAATGGAAGATATCCGCCAATATTAATGAAATTCCTTTGAGGAATGCAAATTGAAGTTCCAATCTAGCACAAAATTAAATTCAGAATGATTAAAAAAATTGCGTTAAAAAATAAGCAAAAAATAATCAAAATGTGTGCTTAAGGATGAAAACAGGTACCTTAAGAATGCCTTCAAGAACATTCACGCCCATAATAATTGGATCCTTCTTATTGAGCCTCTGGTGTCACTTTGACATCAAAGGCCAAGATTATTGCGAACTCCTTTTTTTCTGAAAGCTCAATTGGACTTTTCCCATAAGCTTCAGCAGCTTATATTATGTCCACTAAGTTCTCTGTTCTTTGCATCCGATATTTGTTTTTTCAATCTTGCTTCTGATTCACTGTCCAATGTGCCACTTAGCTCCGGTTGCTTAGCTTCAGATATCAGCTTCTTAGGAGACACCGGTTATAGCAGATTGAAAAGGGTTGGTATAGCTGAATCCAACCACATAAAAAATAATGGGACTGCTTAACTCGAGCAGCTGAATGATTCCGTCTGCTGCTAACGCACGGGGAGAAGGATTGCTTCTCTACCGTTTAATTAGTATCTATAGCAACACATTACAAAGAATTAGTAGTACCCAAACTATCGTTTGCATCTTATACCAATAAAACTTTTTGATACCACTAATAACTTTGTTGTGTATACATGTTTAGCTATTACATCCCTGTGCGAAGAAGAGCACGCATCTGCACTTGTGACCGAAGTAACACTAATAGTATCCCTAACATGAACATTAGCATCAAGTGCCTTGCCACCATCCCCGTAACTTGTAATCGTGCAGGTGCAATCCAACCCGGTGCATGTTTCAGAATTCAGATTAGTCTGAATAACAGACTTTAGCAACAGTGTCGCCTGTTTAATATCCGATATCTCAGCATCATTCCTAATCTTCATACTCTGCAAATCAGTCAAACACCCTTTAGGATCAACAACAGTTAAGCCTGAAACAGAATCCAAAATTCTATCCAACTTATAACCCATAACAGTTCCTTGACCCTCCCCAACTGGAGTCAAATCTTGCATCCTAGATTCCAATACAGTATCATATTCCTTCTCTCGCCTAGCTTTCTCAAGCAATTTATCAGGCACCGACCCATAACTCTCAAATCTTTTCTTCTTATTCTTAAGCGAATAATCACCAATCTCAGGAATCCCATCCCTATCCAAGCCAGAAAATGTCCCCAACTTCCTCTTCAAATCCACAAACCGCTCAGTAATCTTCGGATTACTCACACGATACTTTCAATCTCCTCCTTCAGCCACGCCTCGTGTCTATCTTTCCCACCTGCTCATTAATGTTTACATGTTAGTGTTGCCATGATTAGAATATGTATAGGTCATCTATGTGTACTAAAGGTGATAACTTGTATGTACTTTTCTTTAATAATTTTCAGAAACGACATTTACACTTCAACTTAAAGCACATACAAAACATTACATACCTAATCACATTAATAAATTATATTATTATTAACCACTGGACATAAAATTATAGCATATAAAACTATGAGAGAACCAACCCATTATTCTCAAATCTCAATGGCATAAAATGTGAAGTTAAATATGCATATAGATTCTGCTGTCAAAACATGTACGTAGCAAGGGAAAACAAAAGCAGTGTTCTGTTAACAGTTTTTTAGTCGTCAAATGGCTAAAGAAATCAAGTGTGTCATAAAAGAAATTAGAAGGCAGATGGGACGTAAATTTTGCCCCATGCTTGTGCAATGGGTCCATACTTAACAACTACAAAATGAAGCCTCCATACTTATCAGCAGTCTTTTTTTATCAATTGTAGCCTGCATTTCACGGATGAATAAATACGTATAGAAAGAGGTTTCTATGTACATTTGGCACATTAAGCATAAGCAAGAAATGCATTTAGAGTTACCATTCATGCTGTTACTGAAGTTGCTATAGAAAAAAATTGTTTTCTACCAATCTACTTCATTAGCATTAATTGCATTCAATAATAATTCGACATTACCTTGTCAAGTATCAAATTCGTGGATCTTCAACTCATTTCTTAATAATTCAAACCGTTTGATCTCATTTGATTCCAGTACACCTGTATCATCCTACACAAAAGCAATTATGTTCAACCTTCAACTTTAACAGACATACATTATAAAACATAACATTATCAAGGTAGTACAGATTCTATTACCCGGGAAACAAAAGTTTGGAAACAATATGAGAAAGAAAAATTATGTTTAGACATATAACCATTTATGTAACATCTAGGCACATATATTTAAATCAGAAACCTAGGCTTCTAACTGTAACAGGTACTCTATAGAACATATTATCAGTAGTTGTCTTAAAGGACCGGCCTTTCCATCCACTGTCAATAATGATCCTAAAATGTCTAAATAAAATATAAACTAAGAAAACTACCATATAATTATGCAAGTCATAAAGGCTTTTATCGATATATTGTATTGAAAAAGTAATTCTGAAACATACACTTCTGTAGGCAGTTTCTGATTGGAGGTCAGCCGCGCTCGATCGAGGTACCAAAAAGTTCTACAAGCCATCAGGTTTACTATTGAACACATAAGAAATTAAATTAGCAATCAAACAAGCGAGGCCAAAGGTAAAAATTGGTATGATATGATGACCTTATGCTAAATATACCTGCTGGATGCATTTGTGTCTATCTTAGAACTCTCGCGGTTTTTTCCTTTAACAGATTGCCTCTTATTCCGAACAGAAGACGCGTCATCATCTCAAATATCAATTTGGTAAACTTGAAATACTATATTTGACAGACCTGCTAGAATCCCAGAAGTTGTAACAACATGGAAGCTTTCAATCCACCAAACCAAAACGATACCGATGGCTTGAGTAGCATCTTTTATTACATGGATTTCAGTGGAATTGATAAAATGGAAAATAAAGTCAGCTGGTCACCAATGAAATTGATATAGGTACATAGAGAGAATTTTTTAGAATAGCAATGCACATACCATATCTAAAATCGATTGTGCTTCTTTTCTTTTTAGAATCCCCCATTCTACTCCGTAAGAAAATGAATTTTTATGAGGGTTTTGAGAAAAAGTTATCATGAATAACCTGCAAAGCATATAAAAAATGTTTATAAAATAAATAAGAATGTAACTGACCTCTATAACCAAAAATTTATAACTTCATTGCTTCCACATCAGACGCCAGGATAACAACCTGCACATGAAGTCAGAGAAGAAAAAAGAATATCGTGTGTGTGATAATGAGATGAATGAGTGATATTAGGGTTTTAGGAAAAAAATACTCCCCATAAAGAATGGACAAATATTATAAACAACATAGAATGAGCCATTTAAAAACTGAGGGAAAAAACCTTGAACATCAATATTTACTTGCAAACCTGTGATGAAGAAAACACAAAAAACCATAAACCGATCATTAGAGGAGATTATGAGGAAAAAGGACATTAGGGTTTTTGAGAAAAAGTATATTATGAATGAGGTGTGATTTTTTTGCATATATGTTTTGATTAGGGTTGCCTAAGTTGTAGGGATTCTCGTAATTATCTCATATAATTGTTTGCATAGGTTTATAGATTTGGGCTTGCAAGATATAATAAAAAAAAAAGTGTTGGTCTAGTGGTAATCAATACATGTAAACCTTATAAACAACCCAAGTTCGAATCCTCTAGTGTCATTTTTTAAAATTTTGGATTTAAAGGTCAAACATGCGAATTTTATTTGGTCAAACATTGCTTAGGTGGCATTATTGCGCTTATTTGGCATTTTGACATGGCATTAAAGCATTTGATGATGTCATACGCATCTTGTTATATATAATATGTAGATATATATATACACACACACACACACACACACATATATATATATATATATATATACGTATATATGTATATATATGTATATATATATATATATATATATATATATATATATATATATATATATATATATATATATATATATACGTATATATGTATATATATGTATATATATATATATACATATATATGTATATATATATATACATATATATGTATACTTATATATGTATATATATATATACACACATTATATATAACAGGAGGCGTTTGACCAATTTAAAGCCACATCATCGAATTTAATGCCACCTTGACCAATTTAAAGCCACATCATCGAATTTAATGCCACCTCATAATACCACATAAGCACATTTTATTCCATGTCATCACATTTTGCCACCTAAGCAATGTTTAAGCAACTAAAATCCGGATTTAATTCAATCAGAAAATTTGGATATAAAAAATGTACAGAGAGATTCGAACCTACATCTATAGCTTCCAATGCAAACATCCCAACCAATGGAGCCAAGCCATTGATTGTGATCAACAATCCAAAACCAAGTAAATATACAGCTAAATATTTACCAAACTAAATCCAATATTATTGGTAATATATACGGCTCCCAAAATATCATGAAGCTGGATAATTCACACAAAACCCTAAAACAAAAATCGAGAACCAAAAACAAACTGATATTCAGCCGCTAATCATAATATCTAACATCTTCTTTTGTTTTTGTTACAGTTTGAGAGGGAGTTTGGTTCTCTGGAATATTTTGATCATGCTTCACATAAGGTACCTTTTTATTGTTTTGGTACATCATCATCATCATCATCATCATCATCATCATCATCAGGTATAATGAATAGAGAGATGCGACTCTAGAGGATGTTGATAGTAATTCGCTAGAAAACTCAGGTAATGTTTCATCATCCAGGGAATTTATCATAACGTTTTTCTCAAAACCCTAATATCATTCACTTCAGTTTTATTCAATAAAGTATCATTCATTCATCTCCAGTTTTATGCCGACTGCTGAACATCATGTTTTTGCAATGATTTATCTCTCTTTGTCATGCACAGTACGTAGAGATTATGGGAAAATGATAGATTATTCATGTTTTTTGAGGTTAGTATATATGAATATTAGTGTTTTTATGGGAAGGATGGATATTGACTATCAGGTATGGTAACTTAAATTTGTGGGAGAGCTAAAGTAATCAGTTCCTTCGTACATTCTCTTAATAATCGTTGAACATTGTGAGTCTTACTATTTGGCATCACATGGTGATCTATATCATGAAGGAAAGGAGTTTGAGGTAATATGCATCCACTTTTTATTACTTATGTTTCAGATGTATATGAAGTTACACTTAATGAAACATATTTTGGATCATGTTATGGTGCAGAAATGGTACGTTTTCTATAATGCAATACTATATGAACCCACGCAACTTAATGAATCACTGAAATTCTTTTTACTATTTAAATTTGCAGTCACAACATGAATGTTGTAATTCATGTGACGAGGTTCGTGAAGCTTATAGAAGGAGAGGCTGGGGATTGATGAATCTTGATTCGATTCTCACAAGGTATTATTCGTTTAAATTGTCCTTCGTTCATTTTAGTGCAATAGAGGAGGTTTTGTTCAAAGGATCAAAGCTGAAGAAGGTGAAGGATGCAATTTGCATGGATCTTTAGAGGTTAACAAAGTGGCTGGAAATTTTCATTTTGTCAAAAGCTTTCATCTGGCAAACATGCATGCACACCATGAAGCCAATGCTTTCGAGGACGATAGCTATAATGTACGCTACCATTGTCTACACTTTTGTAAAGAATTCAATATATTTGATATCGAAATCGCATCCCCTTATTATGTGATTTTCAATTACTAATTTCTTTGCGGATAAGTCACATAATCAATAAACTATCTTTTGGAGATCCTTATCCTGGTATTCTAAATCCACTTGATGGGTAAGATATTTTTTTAAACCTTTTTACTATAGAACTGTTTTGTTTATAACATAAATATTTGATGAAACCTGTTTGTGTTTTTCGTTTTTTTTTCATTTGGTTATTCAGTGTGCATTGGAATCAAGTGACTGCAAATGAAATGTATCAGTATTTCATCGAGGTTAGTACTTATATAGATACATGGTTAGAGTACTTGATGAGACAAAAACGCGATGCCTCAAATTAAAAAAAAATGTACTGCGAGCTTTTAGTATTGATTATTTGGTCCAGCCACATCAAAAACCTGTTTCGTATATCAACTGACTTCTAAATGCATTAAAACATTTCTTTCCCTGGAATGTGAACCAGGGATATACATAGAATGGTCCACAGATACGCAAAGAATGCATTATCTAACTATCCCATCTGACTTTGAAGGTTACAGTGGGATTTTGTCTTTATCTATCTGCATAAGGGAATGTATCTCATCGGAGTTTGAAGTGGAGGCATAAGAGATTGATGAGGTGTTTGGAAACGAGGATAATGGTAATGCAAATGGAGCATTGCAGGTGGTGCTGACTGATCCCAACGTATTGGATTGTTCGATCTGTCACGAGCCATTGTGCACCTCAGTCTTCCAGGTACAACAATTTTTATTTCAGTTTTATCGTAAGTAAATACTTTGGAATGTGCATTTCCAACCTGCTTACTGAAAACTACTTATAATGTCCAAAAAAATGCAAATGATCAAAAGCAATATACTCTAAAGTTGATTTCTTTTTGAAATAAAAAAGCTATTCCAAACACCCTTTAACTATTAGGTACCAACTTATCTGATTATTTTGTATTTAGAAGCATCATTTTTGAGTGTTTGGCTAAGAAAAACTTGAATATGCTTTTCCGCTTAGTCTGATCTGAAAGAAGTTTCTTTTAGTAGGTAGTTTGAGTTTGAATTTCCTAAAAATTGGTTTTAGTGAGCTGATGACAAGCTCTTCAATTACGCAAACAACCACATCAACATAACATTTGTTCTTTGGCACTATGTTGCTTTTATATTAAAACTAAGTTTCACAACTAATTTTCATTCAATTCTTGGTACTTATCCATCTCTAATATTTTATAACGAACCGTTAAACATGGAACACAACAACTTTGGGGAAGATAGATACACATGATGGTCATTTTTAGTGAATTTAAGGAGCCTACAAATGTTTGGATGAGTTAAACTGTATTTGATTCTTTTCACTTTAGCAAGACAGGTTCATATAAAAAAAATTGTTCTGCACTTAAAGGAGATGCAAAACACATTAATTATGCTTATTCATTGCTTCTTATACTCTTTTATTACTCCTGTATTCCTGTTTGTTCCTTATATGAATCATTTTTATTTGTGTAGATATTTTGGAGCAATGAGCAATTGAAGATGATCAAGATAAGTAGTTATCATAAAACATGTATGTCCATAACTAATATTTAGTTTATGCAAGCTCACTGATTATTTCGTTAGAATGCTATTGTTTAGGAAATAGGTAATAAACCAATGTTGTTCACGAGGTTATTATATCTACGCAGGTTCTTGACCACTTCCCTGAATATTTTGAACGTGTCACGCTTCATAAATTTAAGCATGCACATGCTCTAGGTGTAACATCTTATCACTCCACTTTTGATGCATAGTTTTTCTTTATTTTGCTTACAATTGATTTATGAATTATTTGTACTAAGCGAATTAAGAAATGCAGGTGAATCACAACCTAAATGGAGCAGACTTTTGTCCAACCTTTTCAAAATATAACATTACGTAAGTTTGATGCTGTGAATTAATGTAACATATTCAAAAGATACATTTTGCTAAAATATATTGGTTTACTGGATAGTGATTGTACCTATATTGAGCATGCTATAAAATTGTTCACGTATGTTTCACGTTCCTACAAGCTATGTACAAGGTGGAGTCATTTTGTAGTCTCCACCATCACTCAACATGGACCATAAGGAGATGTTTTCTTTCTACCTATTCCCAGGGATGGTCTCAACAAAAAGGTTGGTTTTAAATATGTATGTTTCTTTTGTTGTATGATGCTTAAACAGAAAACTAGATTTGTTGCAATGCTAATATTGTTTATTCATAAAAATGTGATTATTAAAGGTTTCATTAAGGCATCAAAAAGGTTACATTTTTCTATTTATTTCCTTTTAGTAACAACACTCAAAAGGATAATTTAATAACAACAGATGTTATAACGGGGTATCTTAGACGCACATTACTTCTCTGAGACAGTAGCAGTTACATTTTTTTGGTGCTTATACAAACAAACACTCAGATTCAGAAGGGTATTCACGGGCTTCTTTGTTTTGTTACCTTACTCTTTATAAGAAAGTCATTCATGGAGTTTATGAAGAGGGTATCGGTGAGATATGCAAAATTATTCATGACAACAGAGGTTAGGTATGTTATATAATCTTTTTGGAAAAACTTATTTATGATTACCCGCCTTCTTTTGCTATAGTAAAGTATGTCAACGATAATTAGGCGGGCTTCGAAAACTAGTATATATATATATATATATATATATATATATATATATATATATATATATATATATATATATATATATATATATATATATATATATATATATATATATACACTACTCTCAAAAATAGGACTACTAAAGAAAGTGTTGGGGGCAAGTGCCCTCCCTACCTTGCAATTGGCTCCGCCCCTGCCCAAAACTACATACCACTATATAATGTCACTAAGTCTTCCCCAATCTTCCTTAATTGTTAAGACTCCTACGGCCCAGCATCTTACCAAGTTCAACATATAAGCCCAACTGAGGATTCCATTCGAAAACCAATTGGTTATTGAAAGAATAGCCCACAAAACTTGTAACATCCGCCTTACTCAGCCCACAATATTGTCCGCTTTGCCCGAAGGCTTACGACTTTGCTTTTGTGGCCTTCCTGTAACTCCCCGGAATGGTCACCCATGCCAGTTGTGTTCTCAAACCAGCACGCTTAACTGTAACTTGCTTTAACCATTAGACCACAAAACGCGTTGTGTCTGATAAGGTGTATGTTATTCTAATATCACAGCATCACTCCAAGCCACGGCCGATGTGGGATTTGCCTAGGGTGTTACAATTCACCCCTTTTATGTGAACTTTAAAATTATAGTTCTATTGATGTGAGATTGGGTTTGCACACCCAACAATCCTTCCCTCAAACCTAAACCACCATGGGCCTCCCTTTTATCTATAGCCATGATCCCACCTTTTTCGTACCACCGACCTTTACCATCGGAAAACTCCGCCTTTTATCAACTTTCTTTTGGTACAAGGTTTACCGGGATCCATTATACCATCGAACTAGGGTCTAACCAACACCATCCACATTATCACTAGGCCCAACCATAGCTATGATACCATTTGTTAATATTCCTACGGCACAAGCCCAACTAAGGGTTCCATTCTAAAAGCAATTGGTTATACAAAGATGTGGAAACAGTAGAGGGGGGGTGAATACGTTTCCGTTTAAAAACTTAAAAACGTTTGTATCAAACACCTGATCAAGTGTGACATAATATGAAAAGTGTCAATACTAGTCTTACAAGAACTAGAGATAATATAAAGCAACAAGTAAGGCATGTCACATTGACACAAACTTAGACATATTAGTAATAACATGCCATGACACAAACACAACTAACGCAATATAAGCAACAAACCACATAAACATAAATGCAATGCAAAGTATAAATGTAAAGCGGTAAATGCAAAAATAAACGTAAAGATATAAGTAAAGAAAGCGTAAACCAGACACGGTGATCTATAGTGGTTCGGTCACGAAGCTCCTCTTCGCCCTAATCCACTCCCTGAGTACCCAACTCGAGAGTTACTTCACTAATCAACAAGCTCCCTTCTTGGCGGAGAAAACCATACAACGTCGCTTACAATATTTTCCGACACTAAGCTAGATGTCGAGTTCTTCTTTGGGTACAACCAAACCCATTATGTTTTATGGCCCAACATAACAAACCTTGTGTTTTGAGGCCTAAACACATAAACCGCGTCGCTTACATTATTTTCCGACATTAAGCTAAATGTCGAGTAATAATCTAACTAGTACCAATCTCACTCACGATCTACCCGATCTTCACAAATCACACAAGCTACAAGATCCACATGATCTACACTCGATCTACCCGATCTACTCACGATCTACCCGATCTACTTTATCTTCACGCGATCTACCCGATCTACTCACTATCAACACTAGCTACACAAGATCTCTCCGATCTCTACAAGATCACAATGATCCACACGAGCTAACTAAACAAGATGAGAGACAACTTGATGTATATCAAGATACAACAAGTACGTAACGAATGTTACGAGTGCACTACACTAACACTATAACACTTTGTATCTTTGTGATACAATGTGTTCTTCTCTTGCACTAATAGAGGAATGAAGGTGATCACTTGAATGGATGATTGGAGCACTATAAAACAAACTAAAACTCACTAAATGATCAAAGAAAGTGATCTAAATAAGAGAGGATTAGACCAGATAAAACTAACTGGAAAAATCAAGTTGGAAGTGTAAAATAGTCCACTATTTATAGGCAAAGAAAAAACTAGCCGTTACAGACAGACGGTACCACTAAATACCCGACGGTACCACTAAATTTAGTGGTACCGTGGTACCATCCCAGACAGGGACGCTCCAAATTTTGTTTTTAGTGGTGAAAGTTTATTTGGGAAAGTTTGGAGCTGATTTGGGGGGGGGGGGGAAATAGCTGTTGGTTATTTTAAACTTATTTTTCAAATTAAAACATTTCTTTTTAATTCAAAAATAGTTTTTAAAATGTATTTTTGAAAAAATGTTTTGTCACGTTAAAAATGTTAAGTTTAGAGAAAAATATAATCCTTTGATCATTAGTCAAGTTGTAGATTTGTTTGTTCATACCTTGAGTGATTTACGTCGGGATGGAAATCTACGACTTTGTTGAAGCATACTTGAGACGTCGAGAGGTGTTGATGTAAGTATGCATTGATGATTTATGTTTACAAGTAACTTACGCATTTTACGTTATGCGTTACAAGTTACATGTTTGTCATTATTAAAACCGAAGAAACCGTTTAGTTTAAATATCGTAATATTTTCACTAACAATCTCCCCCTTTTTGATGATGACAAATATGTAAACCGTAACACACAGTAAAATGTAAAAGTTACCTGTTTACACTCCCTTCTCCCCTTTTTGTCGAAGCAAAAAGGTAGTTGCCTCGAGCTCTCCCTTGAATTCACTCCCTACTCCCCCTTATTGCACTACTTTCCTTTCTCCCCAGAAAGGCGAGCTTGCATCAACCCAGTGAAGTCTTCTATCACCACTGTTAAGACGACTCCATGCTATGAATTCAAATACCTCCGAGCTCCCCCTAGCTCAATGCTCCCCTATGGTGATTGAATCCCCTTGTTTATTTACCTTAGTATCCAGCGGATTCATGGATCAAATTCTTACAAAGGCTTGTCCTACATCAAGTGTTAGCTACGTGCAACATAATATATAATAAAATAGGAGCAATCATAATAGAACATATAGCAAGACATAAAAGGGTTAAACTATGTTAAGATGTAGCTACCTAAAAGCCATGAGTATGTGAGCATATCAAAGTATGCTAGAGATTAGACACATGATGAAAGTGTGCCAAAAGGATAAAAACAAAGAAGAAAGCCCAAGAAAGTTGAGTGACCAAAAAAAAATGAATGCGTATTGCAATTCAAGGACACTAGAGTGTCACAACCCGACCGACAACCTAAGGTGTAATTGTTCAATCAATCACACTAACAAGAACGAGATTCGTTCGTTGACTGACATACAAAATGACTTCTTCCAAGTTTTCATTGGGAAGGCGAGTTCTAACAAACCTTTTGAATGACATAATCATCTAACTAAGACGATTGGTGTTAAGGATAGTTTGTTGAGAAGACATACTCTAAATGAGGTAGATATATGTTATGACTATTATGACAAGTCATGCCATAAAGTTGACTCGATGGAAGTATAAAAAAAATAAGAATGAGAACGACACGCACTAAGATTCGAATGAAAATGATTCCATAAGATGGGAGAGTGTTGGTTTTGACCTTTGATAGAAGGTTGGTAAAGATGGTTTAGATTAATATATCGTTTGCATTGACAACGAGATGCATGATATATTTCAAAGGAGAAAAAGAAAATGTGCATGTGATCCTATTGTGGCTGAAAATCTCTAACAGGGTTGAGGTAACGAAGTTCTAGTTTTGGATGATCCTAGTTGTGTGTTAGAGATAATTTTGGTGCATGTAGGATTTCGTGTGATTGTGTAGTTATACACTTTGGGTATAGTGATTGTGAGGATTAACGGTTATTGAACTAACTATCACTATCAAGAGTGAAGAATAGTTATCAGGTTTTGTTGTTTTGTGACTGGGGTTTTGCTAAGCAGCGGGTACTCAAGAAGTGAGTGTTTTAGTAAAGAATTCTATGGAATAAGAACCACATTTGTGTGTTCTTGAGAGTGTTTGGTGAAGGACTATATGTGTATGAGTGTGTTTTTCTATCCCCCTTAATCGATGGTCATCCGTACAAGATGTGTTGAAGAATAAAAAATAAAGAGGAAAACAAACGTTGACGGAAGCGATGAGCTTAGTAATGTCATGACAAGTGGTGGATAGCATACAATAAACTTCACCTTTGAAGTCACGTAGCTCTTCTCAAACATTATGAATATTCATAGAACATTCATATGAAGAGGCATGTGATTACGTGGAAATGTGCTAAGGGTTAATAATTTGTCAATTATATCATATAAATATTTCCAAAGAAATACAAAGGAAGTATGTATTTCCCGGGTCGTTTAAAGTCCCAACGAAGGTTGAATGGAACTTTTGGTTCAGTTCTTGATTGTGTTGATTTGAATGGAAAAAGGGAATTTTTGGATTTTAAGACTAAAATTATAAATCATAAACGAAAAACAACTTAACAAGCATATAAAACAAATATATAAAGCTTAAATAAGCAAAAACGAATTTAAACCTAAAAACGCGCAATTACGGGAAATAACCGAGCCTAAAAAGTCAAAACGAAGAAAACTAATCCTAGAAATATATGATAACAACTAAATTAAGCTAAGCAAAGATAATAATAAAACTAGTAGTAAGTAAATAATCTAAAGTTAACGATAACAACTAAAAAATAATAAACTAGATTATACTAAACAAGCAAATAAGAAATATATGATAAAAATATATACTTGTTAAGCAAATTATCAAGATCATTAAGTGTGGTTTATTATTTCAATTAAGTCCTTTATTGATGAATTAATATCTTTTACAAATAATTATTTTCTCAAAACATTGGTTTCTTTTGAAAACAAATTTTCATAAAGAGATATCAATATCTAAATTAAAACCTAATTATTTTCGCGGCTTTTGCCCGCTCAAACAACCAAAATTTCAATCTTAGTAACTTAAAAATTACTAATCAATATATTTTCTAACTTTTATAAAACCACACTTAATTCACGGAATAATCTACTTAACAAGTATATAAAAAAAATCTACTCACTAAGCATAACTATACTAAAAGCAACAACTAAAGCAACAATCATAATAACTAAAGTAAACTAGACAATCAACATAAAAAAAGGAGAGGGATAATCAAAAAGGGATTATAAGTCACCAAATATGAAGACTATGGATCAAATGAACTCCAAAGCATATTCTAACAATACCCAATCTACAAGCTCATATACCCAAGTCTTCTTTGATAGCTCCATAACCACAAATCAATCACCATCAATTATTTCATGCTTTTTTTTTTTTTTTTTTTTTTTTTTTTTTTTTGAAATTTTTGGAATTTTTATAAAGGATAAAACTACTAAATTTTATAAACTGAAAGTTTTGAAAATAAAAATTTTAAAACCAACAAAATGAAATTTAAAACAAGAAAAATTTTAGGAAGGTAAAATCATCAATTTAAAACTAATGTGTACAATGAAAGCTAAATAATAGACGCAAAAATTTAACGTTTGATCTATTATCTAAACAGTAGATAATTAAAGCAAAGTAAAACAACAATTCTCATTTCCCATTCATTTGGTTTTTCGTGTTTGAGAAGATAAAAACATAAAAGAGACAAGTTGATTTATAATAAAGTAATTAATGCAAATAACAAGACACATGAAATTAAAAATGATGGGATAATAAGTGTGATGTAACGAAAATACAGTAGCCATAAAGGAAAGTTGTAACCGACCCCTAGTGGGATGGTGTCGGCTGTAGAGAGTTGCTCTTCATTGAATTACATAACTGTCAATTTATAGCTTAGACTACTCATAAAACCTAGCATCCTAACCATTGAATTAAGCTTTCTTCCCAAGAAAAATCACGTGGCATCATCTTATTTTTTGGTCAATAAATAAAATTGCGTAGAACCAAAGCTGGTCAAAGTCAGGTGGTAACCGGATCAATAGTTGGCTTCTTCTGTTCTATCGCTTGGGCTTGATCTTCATAATAATATTGGGCTTTTATCTTCACTTGGTCGGCCTGGACATTGGTCTTTCATTATCTTGGGCTTCGTTTAAGCGTGCTCTTTCCAATCTCGTGCTCGTTTTGTCATTTTCTCTTGATTTTTGCCCATTTTTCTAGATATCAATACCTGCACAATCACAAACACAAAAACACATATATTTGGCATTTATAGATCAGTTTTTGGTTATTTTGGTATGTTTTTGGTCTAATAAAGGTATGTGTTTTCACACATACCAAAATCCCCCAGACTAAGGCATTGCCGTGTCCTCACGCAATGTTATCAACTCACGTTTTTGAAACCAAAAATTTCAAACATCTTTTTACTAATTTTGAAAAGTAGCAAAACGTTTAAAAGAGATTAAGAAATTAATATTTCCAAAAGCGCTCCGTTTTTCCAATTTATTCACACTTACTACTCTTTTTGAACTTTTCTCATTTTCATGTGACGGTATGTTGACTATCATTATTTCACAATAACTTTTAGGATCACGGAGTAGGAAACACAACTCATAAAGAAGTAACCATACGAATAAAATTCATCGTCCTTGATTTTTCACGAGTCCCCAAACTAAGTTTTGCTCCCAAATTCCTATTTTTCCTCTATTTATTTTATTTTTGTTGAGAAATGAATTTCTTCATATTCTCGTTTCGATAAGTTTTTAGTCCGATAAAGGCACCAAGTTTAGACGCTAAGTAGTTTCCAATCCTTCCCTCGAAAACCGTTGCCCATAAAAATGAGGTCCACATCAAGATCTCTGATTTAACACGATTTTGGGGATATCCCTTTTATATACGACCGAAACAACTCATCTACGAGTCCAGAGACAGAAGCTTTTATTAGGATATCCCTGGAGTCGGAATTTGGCATTTTAACATTATTAAGCACATATTATTAATCCTCGGCTTTTTAAACAACCTAGACAACGGGAGCAAACCGTCAAGAATCAAGAGTTTTATTTTGACCTTGGATATTTTTCCTCTGCCTTTTTTAAGTCTGAGTCAACGGGAGCGAACCGTCAGGAAACAGAAAACTTTTATCGGCTTTGGATTATTATTATTATTCATTATATATTTAGTGCCAAACCCCGAGTCCTACGGCTTTTATAGCAATAGAAACAATAGCACGTACTATCAGAAATCAGTTGCCTATTACACCGTAATACTGGCAGTACCTTGATGTGTACCCAACTCTTATAAGCAAGGATTCTCTTAAGAAGGAGTAAAAACTAATTATCGCCAAAACCGTGCACCTTTAATTATTCCTAGAGTACTATTTTTTAGATGATACAAGCTTATGGGAAAAAAAAGCCACAAATAACTTCGATGAGTTCTAAAGCAATCCAACTACTCTACATTTAATAATCTAACTTATAAACAACTCTATCATTTCTCGTTCTTTGCAAATTTAAAATCTTAAGTAATAAGATCCGCGAATGCTTAGCCAAATTGTTAGGAAATTAAGCTTAAGCAGTTAAGACTGTTGGAGGTAACAGTTAGGACTATTGAAGGAAGAAGTTAAGACTGCTGAAGAGTGTTGAAGACATGAGCAGTTAAGACTGCTGAGTGAAGAAGTTAAGACGGTTTATGATTTATGTAAGTAGATAAATATGGAAAAGATATTGTGTATATCATATAAGAATAGATTGATAGTTATCTTGTAAAGGAATCCTTAGTCTATAAAAGGATTGCCTAGGTTAAGGTTTAGTGTGAGATAGAATACGATATAGAGATACAATAGAAGTACGAAAGATTCAAGGTTGTAAACCCTAGTGATAGGAGATCACTCGTATTATTATTCTAATAATATTGAATCGTTGAAGGTTATTATTCTGTGTTCTTTGTTTTATTCTAATCATACAAATCACATAAGGTCTTCTAAGTGCTAGCTAGTAAATTCCGTGTGTTAGACTAAGTATAATTCTTCGTATCACATCTAACACAAGGAGTGTGTGTAGATCCGGTCAAGTGGTATCAAAGCCAGGTTGCTGATACTTAGATTTAGAAGATCCGAGAAAAACAAATATGGACACGGAAACAACACCATCCACAACCAACATTGCTGCTAAGCTTCCTATGCTTAAACCTAATTAGTTCGACATGTGGAGACTTCGTATTGAGCAGTTTTTCCAAGTGCAAGACTATGCACTGTGGGAGATCATTGAAGATGGAAACTCTTTTACACCTGTAACAACAACAACTGTTGTTGATGGTAAATCTGAGAGTACAGTGCAGACAAAGCCAACCACTAATGAAGAGAAGGCAAGGTACAAGAATGATGTTAAGGCTAGAAGTTTGCTTCTGATGACTATTCCCAATGATCAGTTGCTGAATTTTAGTAAGTTCAAGTGTGCTAAATCTCTTTTTAAAGCTATTGTTGCAAGATATGGTGGGAATGAAGCCACCGAGAAAACCCAGAAGACCCTTCTCAAGCATCAGTTTGAGAACTTTACAGTAACAAGTAGTGAGTCGTTAGATCATATGTTCAATAGGCTTCAAAAGTTGGTGAGTCAATTGGCTGTTTTAAGAATTGAGATGCCTCAGGAAGATCTCAACTCTAAGTTTCAGAGGAGTCTACCTTCTGAATGGGCTATGCATGTGGTTGTATGGAAAAACAAGCCTGATATAGACTCCATGAGCTTAATGGATCTCTATAGCAACTTCAAGATAGTTGAACATGATATCAAGAAGTCTGCTGGATCAAGCTCAAGCTCAAGCTCAGGGAATTCGGCCTTTGTATCAACTCCCAGTTCCTCAAGTCCAGATGAAGTAGAGCAAGTTGCTAGATCAGTTGGAACTGCTAGTGCAAACCTTGGTACTGCTGGCACCTCAAGCAGTACTAGTGGACTTTTGAATGATGATACTTATTGTGCTTTCTTGACTACTCAGCACAATGGAAGTATGTTGACTCATTCAGATCTTCAAGAGATTGATGAAGATGATATTGAAGAGATGGATATTAAGTGGCAGCTCTCTCTTCTCAGTTTGAGAGCTAGGAGATTCTTGAAGAAGACTGGCAAGAAGATTGTCATAAACAGTAATGATGTTGCAGGATATGACAAGTCCAAGATTGAGTGCTACAACTGTCACAAGAAAGGTCATTACTCAAGGGAGTGTAGATTGCCAAGTCAACAAGATGGAAAGAGTAAAGCATATGGAAACAAGTTAAGAGTTGTGGAGGTTATTGATTCAAGCTCGAAAGCCATGGTTGCTATTGATGGCTTAGGATTTGACTGGAGCTATATTGCAGAGGAGGAAGAAGAAGCATCTACAGAGGTTGCTCTCATGGCATTTTCTGATTCTGAGGTACAAGTTTCAAAATGTTCTAAATCTTGTGAAGCTTTAAAAGAACTAGAAACACTTAAAACAAGATATGAGAGTCAGTGGAAAGAATTAAAAGAAACTGCTTTTAGCTTAGCAAATCATAAGAGAGCTTTAGCTGTGTTAGAAGAGAAAATTATTCATTATCAAAACAATGAGTCTAAGTTTTCTGATGATATGATTATTGTTAAGAGAGACTTAATGTTTAGAGAGAATGAAATTACTGTTTTAAAACATGAGCTAGAACAGGTTAAGAAAGCTAAGGAGAACATACAGATGAGTGTAGACACACTTGAATACACATCTAAAGGAATTCAAAAGATAATTGAGACTCAGATTCTTAATAAAGCTAAGTCAGGCCTAGGATATAAGTCGGTTCCACCTCCCTATAGAGGAATTCCATCACCCAAAGGTATAGACTTAGAACATACAGGACTCCCTGAATTTCAATTACCTGTGCTTAATTATGGTCCTCAACCCAAGAAGGATGTAGTTGATAAACCTGTTTTTGAAAGTGCAAGTGATAAATCACTATCTGAGGACAAGGTGTCTTCTGATAGGTCCTCACCTAAGGACTCAGATGCTCCAACAATTGAGGAATGGACTTCTGATGATGAGGATGATCAGGCTGTGGTTAAGCCTGTTAGTGCTAAAGTAGAGGAACCAAAAGTTCCAAAGATGGTTAAACCTGAGACTGTTAGGCCTAGATCAAATGCCAAACCTTTTAGACCAACAGTTAGGTATGCAGAGATGTATAGAACCACAAACAAGCCAAGAGGTAACCAGAGGAATTGGAATGACCTCAAATCCCACCAATTAGGAAAGGATTTTGTTTGCTATAGGAAAGCTTGTTATTCTTGTGGTAGCTTTGATCATCTTGCAGATTATTGTGATAAATGGGTATCTGGATATACAAATCATAGGTTGAGCATTGCAAGACCTCAATCTTTTCTTAGGAATGATAAGATGATACCTAGATCTGTTCTTTTAAGGTCTGGACCTAAAGCAGTACAAACTGCTAGACTAGCAGTTCCGACTGTCAGACCTATAAGACCAATTCACCCAAGGCCAACAGTTCAAGGTGCAAAAATGTTTTCCAAATCAGCACCAAAAACTGTTAATAGACCCTTTCATCACAAAGCAATTGTAAAAAATCAAGTTTGGAAACCTAAGGTAACAACTACCAAGCCAGCAGTTCCAACTGCTAGCAGGGTAATTGGTACTGGTGTAAATAAAAACACTGCTAAGGGAAACATGGGTAATGGAGTGAATGCTTCAGCATGTTGGGTATGGAGACCAATTAAACCCAATGGTGCTAAGACTGTTTTGAAAAGAATGAATTATGTTGATGCTAGAGGAAAGCCTAAGTCTGTTTTGGCTTAGGTTCCACAAGGAAATTAATTTTTCTTGTTATATGCATTGTTAGTCATATGCTTGTATTTTGTTTCTTTGTTTTTGGACTAACAATTGCAGGATTGGAGAGAAAACACCAAGGGATTATGAATGCTTGATGTTTTGGACTAAATGGTGTTCTGGAGATTAGTATGTGATCCTTGCATACAACAAATGGTAATTGGTTCACCATGTCTTATCCACATAAGAACCAACTAGTCCAGAGCAAACGGTTTCTGGTAAAGACTAATCAAATCCGTTGATGGTTGACAATTTACCAAAAATTGTATGGTTATCAGCTCACCATATCTATATGTGAAGAGTTGGCTAGTCCAAAGCAAACGGCTATTGGTAAAGACATATCAAATCCGTTGATAGCTGATAGTTTGCTAAAAACTATGATTGAGCCATGTTATTTTAAAATTTTATTTCAAAAGGTTGGTACGGCTTAATAAATTTTTTTTCAACAGTTGGGACGGTTAGTACAAAATATTGGTATGGTTCAACTAGCCATTATGACTGACGTGACTATGGCTAATAGACTTTTTGAAGGGGAACCAGTTCCATTGTTTCCTCAAATGATTCAAACTGAGTTGGGTGAAGGTTCAGCAGTTCCAACTGATCCCCATCACACATCCACTCAAGTATTTGAAACAACCCAACAACCACCTATCACTTATAGGAGAAGGTCTAAACCTAGTCTAACTAGGGTTGTGACTGAATCCTTGCCCAAAGATTCACCTCTCATAGCAGGTAATACAGCTAGAAGTGATGAGGGTAGTTCTTCACAAACTGAATTGACGGCTTTATGTACCAAGTTAGTAGCCAAGGTTGACACTTTGGAGAAGGAGCTAAAGCAAACCAAGGAGGAATTCAAAGCTGACATGAAGAACTTTTCCAGAGTTTGTACATGATGATGATTCAGATGGTTTAGATGGGGATGATGAAAATTCTTCCAAACAGGGGAGGAAATTTGGTAAAGAGAGGAAATTTGGAGATAAGGATAGATCAGGATCTCAGGGGAGGTATGAAGAAGGTTCTGAACAAGATGAAGGTTTTGATATTGGTTCAGGTTCTGGTTATGTTCATGAAGAAACAGCTGAGACACATCAAGCAGTTCCAAATGAAAAAGCAGTTCAAACTGCTGAGACAGAGCAAGAAACAGTTCAAACTGCTAAGAAAGAGCAACAAGCAGTTCAATCTGAAGAAACTTCTGCTGAACAAGATTATGAAAGGAGAAGAGCAGATAAAGGGAAGAAGCCTGTGACATCTGAAGAAGTGGTTGCTGTTCAACAACTTGAAAGGCTTAAAAGATTGAAACCAAAAACTCAAGAACAGATAGATCATGATGTAGAAGTTGCAAGGAAATTGGAAGAAGAAGATTGGGCTAGTGAGGAAGCTAAACAAGCTCAGATTGCTCATGATGAACAATTTGCAAGAAAATTGGCTGCTGATGATATAAGGAATATAGCTGAATTCATGGAAAGAAAAAGATCAAATGAAGAAAATCAAGAAGAGTTCAATGAACAGTTACAATATTTTCTGGATTCTGATGTGATTGTAAGAGCACAAGCTTCAATGATTCTTAAAGATAAAGAGTTGAATGAAGAAGAGAAGACAGAGGAGCTTAAAGAATTCATACTCAAGAAAAATGGAGTTGCAATGTGGGAAGATCTGATTCATAGAATAAGAGAAAGACAGAAGTCAGGGTACAAAACAAAGTTACCAACAAAGAAGGAACTTGTTGAGGATATGAAGCATTATTTGAAGAACTCAGCAAATTACTCAATGAACGATTTCAAGGGAAAGTCTTATGCTATAATTGAAAAAGAATTCTGTGAAACTTATGCTATTTTGAATTCTCCAAGAAGAAGTGTCAAAACAGGTAAGAAGAGGGAAGCAGAATCTATGGAATCAGAAGTTGCTAAGAAACAAAAGTCTGATGAAGAAGGATTAACTAATGAGAAGATTAGAAGTATGATGGTGATTATTTCAGAGTCTTCTTATATTAAACCTTTGCAGGTAAAACATCCAATCATTGACTGGGAAGTGTTTATTGATGGAAGAATGAAGGGATGGAAAATTATTATACTTGGAGATATTTCTGAAAGATATAAGTTGTTTGAAGATTTACTCAAAGGCTTTGACAGAGAAGATCTAAATCAACTTTGGAGCTTAGTGAAAGAAAATTTCAGAGATATTGATCCTGTTGATGATAAAGATAAAGAACTATGGGTTCAATTGAAGAGAATATATGAACCAGATGGTGGAGAATCGATATGGAGATTTCAAGCTCAAATCAAGGACATCTCTTGGAAGTTATTTGGAATGTGTGGAGTACACAAAATATCTACAAAGGATGGATTAGAGATCTATATGCTGGTTGAAAAACATTATCCACTCAGACCAGGTGTTTTAACAATGATGGCATGTGTTAGACTAGAAGCTAATGAAGAGTCTGAGATGGCTGGTATGCTGGTAAGAAAGATATTCAACCTTGCACAAGAAGTGAAAGCTAGATCTAAGAGATTTGCTTGATAGGTGTTTGAAAGAATTTTCAGCATTAAGAAGAAGAAGCTTAATTTGAAGAAAATTAGTGATTTGGATAGAAATCATAAGTTTAGGGGAGGATTGTTAGGAAATTAAGCTTAAGCAGTTAAGACTGTTGGAGGTAACAGTTAGGACTGTTGAAGGAAGAAGTTAAGACTGCTGAAGAGTGTTGAAGACATGAGCAGTTAAGACTGCTGAGTGAAGAAGTTAAGACGGTTTATGATTTATGTAAGTAGATAAATATGGAAAAGATATTGTGTATATCGTATAAGAATAGATTGATAGTTATCTTGCAAAGGAATCCTTAGTCTATAAAAGGATTGCCTAGGTTAAGGTTTAGTGTGAGATAGAATACGATACAGAGATACAATAGAAGTACGAAAGATTCAAGGTTGTAAACCATAGTGATTGGAGATCACTCGTATTATTATTCTAATAATATTGAATCGTTGAAGGTTATTATTCTGTGTTCTTTGTTTTATTCTAATCATACAAATCACATAAGGTCTTCTAAGTGCTAGCTAGTAAATTCTGCGTGCTAGACTAAGTATAATTCTTCGTATCACATCTAACACAAGGAGTGTGTGTAGATCCGGTCACAAATAATCAAGCCATGCATACATAAAGTCAGTTATGGGAACTTGCAAACTCTTAAAAAGAATTCGCGTTTTATAGCTCCTTGTATAAAAGACTAGCACAAGCTTGTAAGTTAAGGAGACAAGCTAGGGCTTAACACGCCCGGTCAAGTCAAAATTTTATTCCTACTCTCACCAGCGGAAAGTTAACAAGGTGTCAAAACACTTATTATATTTTTGCAAAAATTTTTAAATTTTCTCATTTTTCAATTTTTGGAGGAAAAACAGGGTTGCAAGAGTAAACGACAAAAATGCAAGGCAAAAATCAGATCGAAAGATCACCCCCCAGACTAAAACGAGACATTTTCCCCAATGTCTTAAAGGTAAGGGTTCTCCTACATAAATCTAAGGCCGTTTATTAATTATGCCAAAAGATAAATGTTAGACGATAAGATTTAGGATATCGGATGAGTAACGAATGATGAAACTCGAGTGGAGAAAGACAAAACCACGAGCACGAGAGTCTGCATAATTCGGGAAAATCCTGGACACATCACAAACAACCACGAAACACGACAAATGGAAGAGGAGAACCCCTTCACGTCACTTATTAGAAAATAAAAAGATAAGTATGGGGTGCCTCCCACGAAGCGCTTTATTTATTAACGAGTCACGTAGCTTGACTCGCCCCGAATTCATTTGTTCTTGGGGAAGCATGTAGAAAAATAATCTCCATCGGACTTTCATTCAATATGTTTGGAAAAACATTTGAAGTACGTGAAAGTTCCACCCCGATGAGATACCCACAGCTCTAAATAGAAGTTATAAGTGGTGATAGCAGGGTAAAAAATGGTATCCTCACTCCCGAAGGAGTGAAGAATAGGAGAAATCACATTATATGTGATAAAGGGAAGAAAGACCCTGATTACAATTATGATAAAATCGTCATCATCATCAAATTTATCATTTAAGCTTTTTAGATCATGGTCTAAAACCACCTCAGGAGGGAGATTCGGGATGGTGTTTTTAATAAGCAAACGCTCATGATAGATTATGTATCCCTCCGATTTTTTAGAGTAAAAGTGATCATACTCCGGCGGAGATATGATGTGGGTGAGTTCATCGGCGAACTCCCCCAGACTGGAGGCACAATTAGTTGACAGATCATGACTTAGCAAGAATTCCAATTCTCTCAGATCTGATTCAAAATTGAAGTTTTTATCTTCATCTCCCGGTGGGATTGGATCGATGCGAGTGAGTTCATCGGTGAACTCCTCGAGAAGATAATTACTCTTATGAAGTACGTCTTTGAGCTTGGGCTCTGGAAGGATATACGGAGGTGGGACATGTGTTGTACTTTGTATGCTAGAAGTTTGCACCTTGTCCATTATTGTCTCCATATCTGACTCATCACTTTCCTTGTTATGAATATCAAAAATTTGATTGTCTGAAATTAGAGTAAATTCAGAATCAAAATCAAACAAAGGATTTGTGATAGTTATATCGAATGTTTGGGAAGTAGAATCAAGAAGATCGAAAGGTTCCTCGGATACCTTTGGGATTGGGACAAGGTCATCAATTTCCTTAAGAGGATTGATTTCGACTTCCTTGTCCCCCATTAAAAAGGTATATGAAGGGTCCTCATCTGATTTCTCTTCATCAAAAGGATCATCCTCATCACTTTCATCGGAGTATGAAAAGTGGATAGTGTTAGGATGACCTGGTCCTTGCTGGCAATATTGATTTATATAACTTTTGTGATTGCCAAGGACCCCAATTTGTGCAATCTCAGCGGGAATGTAATCGGAATAAAGATCACTCAAAACAGTGGTTGAGTCATAAAGGGCTCCAGTATCCCACTGATAGTGATGTTGTATCATATTCTCGATCAAATCATAAGCTTCTTGAGGAGTCTTCCGCATGAGATTGCCTCCGGCAGCCAACATGATTTTGTCTAGATCAATCATATTTATGCCATGATAGAAGGTTAAGATTTGATCAAGGAGCAAAATTCTATGATCCGAACATCTCCGCAGCAAATATTTGAATCTCTCCCAAGCTTCAAATACTGATTCCTTGTGCAATTGTCAGAAATTTAGAATGTCTCTACTAAACTGCATCGTTTTTTAGTATGGAAAGTATTTTGAAAGAAACTTGAGGCACATCTCTTCCCAAGTATGAATTGAATGGGTTTTAAGAGTGTAAAATCAAGATTCAGCTTCATGGGTTAACGAGAAGGGAAAAAGATTCAAACGAATGTTGTCTTGAGAAACTCCGTTTTGTTTGAAGAATTAAGTGATCGATAGAAATTTGTCCAAATGACAGTTAGCATCTTCATCTTCAAATCCATGGAATTGGCAGATTTGACTAATAAGCTCAACCATATGATCTTTCAATACAAAATATGTTGTTGGAGCGATCGGTCCTCCTCTACTGATAAGCATCGGGCGATAAAAATCTTCCATGGTCCGAGGATCATGGGACAAATAATCGAACATTTTAAAGAATTAAACAATATGAGGGATAAGAAGATAGAATTAAATGGTTGAGAGGACAAAGAAGATTTTTTTATGGTTTTTATAAAAGAAAGAAAAAAATAGAATGAAAATATGGAAAACAAATGAAGATAGAAGAAAAACAAATTTAAAAGAAAAACAAAATTTTAAAAGGAAAATATTTTTGGGTTTTTACAAAAATAATAAGAAAATATTTACAAGAGAAAATGACAACTTCACGGAGAAGGGTCTTCAAAACACGAATCGACGAACGGGAATCAAAAATTCACTTCAACATTCCCCGGCAGCGGCGCCAAAAATTGATTTGTCAATTATATCATATAAATATTTCCAAAGAAATACAAAGGAAGTATGTATTTCCCGGGTCGTTTAAAGTCCCAACGAAGGTTGAATGGAACTTTCGGTTCGGTTCGTGATTGTCTTTATTTGAATGGAAAAAGGGAATTTTTGGATTTTAAGACTAAAATTATAAATCATAAACTAAAAACAACTTAACAAGCATATAAAACAAATATATAAAGCTTAAATAAGCAAAAACGAATTTAAACCTAAAAACGCGCAATTACGGGAAATAACCGAGCCTAAAAAGTCAAAACGAAGAAATCTAATCCTAGAAATATATGATAACAACTAAATTAAGCTAAACAAAGATAATAATAAAATTAGTAGTAAGTAAATAATCTAAAGTTAACGATAACAACTAAAAAATAATAAACTAGATTATACTAAACAAACAAATAAGAAATATATGATAAAAATATATACTTGTTAAGCAAATTATCAAGATCATTAAGTGTGGTTTATTATTTCAATTAAGTCCTTTATTGATGAATTAATATCTTTTACAAATAATTATTTTCTCACAACATTGGTTTCTTTTGAAAATAATTTTTCATAAACAGATATCAATATCTAAATTAAAACCCAATTATTTTCGCGGCTTTTGCCCGCTCAAACAACCAAAATTTCAATCTAAGTAACTTAAAAATTACTAATCAATATATTTTCTAACTTTTATAAAGCCACACTTAATTCACGGAATAATCTACTCAACAAGTATATAAAAAAAAAATCTACTCACTACGCATAACTATACTAAAATCAACAACTAAAGCAACAATCATAATAACTAAAGTAAACAAGACAATCAACATTAAAATAAGAGAGAGATAATCAAAAAGAGATTAGAAGTCACCAAATATGAAGACTATGGATCAAATGAACTCCAAAGCATATTCTAACAATACCCAATCTACAAGCTCATATACCCAAGTCTTCCTTGATAGCTCCATAACCACAAATCAATCACCAACAATTATTTCATGTATATATATATTTTTTTTTTTTTTTTGAAATTTTTATAAAGGATAAAACTACTAAATTTTATAAACTGAAAGTTTTGAAAATAAAACTTTTAAAACCAACAAAATGAAATTTAAAACAAGAAAAATTTTAGGAAGGTAAAATCATCAATTTAAAACTAATGTGTACAATGAAAGCTAAATAATAGAGGCAAAAATTTAATGTTTGATCTATTATCTAAACAGTAGATAATAAAAGCAAAGTAAAACAACAATTCTCATTTCCCATTTATTTGGTTTTTCGTGTTTGAGAAGATAAAAACATAAAAGAGACAAGTTGATTTATAATAAAGTAATTAATGCAAATAATAAGACACATGAAATTAAAAATGATGGGATAATAAGTGTGATGTAACGAAAATACAGTAACTATAATGGAAAGTTGTCACCGACCCCTAGTGGGATGGTGTCGGCTGTAGAGAGCTGCTCTTCATTGAATGACATAACTGTCGATTTATAGCTTAGACTACTCATAAAACCTAGCATCCTAACCATTGAATTAAGCTTTCTTCCCAAGAAAAATCACGTGGCATCATCTTATTTCTTGGTCAATAAATAAAATTGCGTAGAACCAAAGCTGGTCAAAGTCAGGTGGTAACCGGATCAATAGTTGGCTTCTTCTGGGCTATCGCTTGGGCTTGATCTTCATAATAATATTGGGCTTTTATCTTCACTTGGTTGGCCTGGACATTGGTCTTTAATTATCTTGGGCTTCGTTTAAGCGTGCTCTTTCCAATCTCGTGCTCGTTTTGTTATTTTCTCTTGATTTTTGACCATTTTTCTAGATATCCGTACCTGCACAATCACAAACACAAAAACACATATATTTGGCATTTATAGATCAGTTTTTGGTTATTTTGGTCTATTTTTGGTCTAATAAAGGTATGTGTTTTCACACATACCAGTTAAGAAGATAGAATCTTCAAGGTTGTGGATTTAGTGATAAGCTTCTAGTGGGGTTATCTTTGATAGAAGAAACTATGTTGATGAAGAAGGGTTATCTCAACTCATCCTAGCGGTTCTTCGCTTGAAGTGTATGGAAGATGAGTGGGATGCGGAAGCATTGGTAGTGTAGAACAAAGGTTGAGAATTGTAGATTAGTTGAGAAGATAATGGATACGAAAGTAACCAAACATATGGTGTGTTTAGTACCATGCGGAAGTGAAAGGAGAAAAAGCTAAGGAATCAGAAGATAGACAGAATCTATTCTGATAGGAGATGGTTCTGGTTCAAGACTACAGCGAGTGGGTTTTGATAGTGCTTTTGAAACAGTGAGAATTGAAAACAAAATAAACTGTCTCAGCAAACAACGGTCCGACGGTACTGTTAAATTTAGCGGTACCATCCCCTATTTAAGGGTACCGTGACCTGCTGAGGTCAGTTTTGTCCCAGAATTTGATTTTCGACAAAGAAATTTCACATATGTTGTGATTTTTCTGGACCTTAGATTAAATGAATTTATACCAAATAAATTCTTTTATGAATGAATCCAACGAGATTCGATGAACATTGATCGAGAACGAGAGATGACATTTAATTGCATTTCACAAATTAAATAAACTTTAAATATTTCGGATGAAATATTTAAGTTGTCATTGGAATTTAAGAGGATTTTACGAATAAATCTCGCTAATTTAGTGAGACTTTTTGACACGAGGAGAGAATTTATACCTAATAAATTCTTTTTACGAGATGAACGAGACTATACGAGAAGAGATGACTTTAATATTTCTAAGGAAATACGTAAGTAGTCATTAGAGGGATATGAAGGATGACTTTAATATTTCCAATGAAATATTTAGATAGTCATAAGACGAAATTCGGAAGATGTTCTTGAACACACGTAAATTATGAAATTCACAGAATGTGTTCCATCATTCCTAGACCTAGACGTAGATAGTTGAATGGTTCGCGTTTGAGAGGTTTGGCTAATTTACGAATTTCGATGTGCTTCGCACGCGAGTGTTTCACGGGGTTTTGAAAGGTGTAAAGCAAGGCCTATGGTGCTGATTCGCAGCAGGGTTTAGGATCTAAAAGAATGAAGTATTTAACTGACACAACGGTGGTAGATGTGTCGGTGAGACTCGATTTGGAAAATAAGGATGGCTTAAAGTTGATCGACGTTTGGTGCTTTTAGGGTGATTGATGAGATTTTTGGGATGAACATCCATTGTTGTTGTGAGATAGCTGCATGTCGGTAGGTGATCAAGATTGACGGCGAAAAAGAAAAGACTCAAAAATATCAATCTTCGTATAGGCATATTGCCCGTTATTCAGAGGAAAGAGAGTATCAACGTACTCTTGGCGAGATAGGATGATAAGTTTGTTTTCTACCCTAAAACCGATGGATAATTTCGATCCTCATTATCTGTAAGGTGAGCTTGACACAGAACACGATGACAAACCTATGGGGATAAAAGGAACTAACGGAAATGAATATACTTGGTCTTAAGAAGTGTATATTCACACGAGGATGAAAGGAACTACTAATCACTTATGTAGTAACTCGTGAGTCCTTTGTTACCCGAAGGTTGATGTTAGCTTTTAGCTTTTGGATGAGCGTTTTAACATATGTTGTTAGAAGGCTTGAATATGATGTTTCGGATATGACATTTAACAATTGCGATCGCAAGTTAAACTTACTTGAATATTTTGGATGAAATATTCAAGTTGTCAAACCTACTCCGAGTTCTACTAGGTTTGTATCTAACCTCCCCATGACAAAAGGGTGTATTACTTGGAAGAAAGCGAAATGATGACCAAAGAATTAGGACAATTTCGCTACTACTTTAACTTATAGATTTTGACACTAGTGTATGACTATATGACGTCTAAGAGTTCATAGTGATAGGCATACATTATGTGTCAAAATGACATAGTGTGGGTACAAAATTTACAAGCAAATCATGTAAAATGTACATAAGGAATAAATGCAAACATCATGCAAAACATGATAATCATTTAGCATTTAAGAACATGAAGACATTCAATCATATCTTACGATAACATGTTATCACTTTGAAACACATATGTGAGACTCAGGTAATCTAGGTTCGCTAAGGAGGATCCTAATTACTACTTGTTCAAAATGAAATCCTAATGGGAAATAAAGTTCACCGATGTAAACTATCTTTAGTTAAATATAGGAATGAAAAATTTTCAAGTTAGAGAACGAGTATGAGACTACCACTAGTGGTGCTCAATTCAGGCTAAACACGACCATTTTTACGGGTTATACCACGAACCCAACTTCTCTCCTAGAAGCAATTCAACCGTTAGGTCAAATTGAATTTCTAGTGCAATAGGTTCTCCAGTAGTCATTCTCATGTTAGAAAAATTTTAATTCCTATATTTGCCTATCGAAGTGTAGCAAAGATGATATTAGCTTATTTTGCTAATACATGGCCTAATATGACTTAACTAAACATATTTTGAAAGTCGGTTAAGAAGATGACATGTCTTACACAATATCCTACCAAAGGCAAGCACAGTTTCAATCTTGTGTTTGAGATTTAGAGGTTATTAAGTTTAGATGGTGTATTTCATGATCTCTTGGACGACATATGTGTTTGTTGAGTTGTTACATGTTATTTTAACATGATTTGGTTTTATAGAGCCAAGAGATGCCTTAATGTGATACAATGTAGAATCTGCTACATTGAGAGTGTTTCAAGAACGCTCCTTTGAATATCTTGAGAAAAGAATCTAGTAAATGTTACTTACCTCAATAGATCTTGTGAGTATTATATGATGTATGATTGAAATGAGACATATTGTATCTTTCAACAAATATGCTTTTCTAAGAGGAAACTTATCACTCTTACGAATGCTTAGTAAAAAAAATATTTTATTGTATGACCAATTTTACTTGTTTATGCAACGACACATGTTGTATTGAGTTATTATTCATATCTAATATCCTATATTCGTTAACTAGATGCAATGTATTCTCTTGTAACACAACCATTCATGTTACTAAAGGAATGGGATGCATATGATATAAATTATCCTTTGTCAATATTTTGATATGAGAAATACATGTGATCTTCTCGAAGATTGATGACGTCCATAATAGTTAATAACATATTATGTGTGACACTTTTACTTGACATGTGATTGTTAGTGTTGAGTCGTTCATGAGCAAAGTTTACATATGTTGTTTGTTTGCTCGTGTTTGGTTTTTCGAAAATGACACATTTACTAATTGCATTACAATGTAAATTACTTGTATATTTCGGATGAAACATCCAAGTTGTCAATCCTACTTAGTTGTGTATTTTATGCATCTTTTAAACATATTAGTTTAAGAGTAAATTACACGGATCGTCCCTGTGGTTTGTCCAAAATCACTGGTTTAGTCCCTCGAGTTTCAAAGTTGCGTGTATGGTCCCTCTGACAGCAAAAGAATAACACCTATGGTCCCTATCGCTAACGGCCGTTAAGAAAAAGGACTAACGTTGCAAACGCTTGTTTGGTTAATGGACTAACGTTGAAACTTGCTAACGGAATATATAACGTCAGTTAGCGATAGGGACCATAGGTGTTATTCTTTTGCTGTCAGAGGGACCATACACGCAACTTTGAAACTCGAGGGACTAAACCAGTGATTTTGGACAAACCACAGGGACGATCCGTGTAATTTACTCTTATTTTAATGTTTGGAACACAACCATTGGACAAGAAGACTAAATATGGCATCTTCAACACAAGTGTGAGTTATGATCCGATGCATATTATTTTCGTCTTGAGAGGAAGTCATTATTTTCATAACAACCGAGTGTGATTGAGTATGTAGATTCAAGATAATATATTTCGTTATATTTTGATGTTATCTTGAAGCTAGACAAATAATGACTCCAATTTCATGCCCATACTCGAAAACTTGTCAATTAGATTCGATGATGATATCAATCATAATTTGAATAATGAATTGATATATACTCGAAATCTTTCTTAACCCTCACGATCACTTCTTTTAAAAAAAAAAAAAAAAAAAAAAAAAATTAAGGAATGTGTTCCATTTATTCTAATACTAGTTGTATGTGTGAGGTTAATGACATATTAACTTACTACTTCGATATTGTCATTTATTTTTATTTGCGAAAAGCTATTTATATTATTAAGTATAATATTCTTAGTTTTCGACATATCATGAATATAAATAATTATCTTAACCATTTTTATACAACATACGTAAAATACTAAATGTTTAAAACATTTTGTGTGTGTGTTAGATCAATGCAAGTTTAATACATTTTCTTTTACTTAAACACTAATGTATTAATATGATCTTTTATCTTGTTTAGACAACCCATGGTCAAGCAAGACAAAAGGATGTAATATTTTAGAGATCATGTTACGGATTTAATGAAAGTGTTAAATATTTTGGGGTGATATATTTTTTACACTTAAACCTTTGGAAAAATAATTGTGTAAGACAATATCTTTCGACGCACATGATCAACCAACTTAGTTTCCATTCCTAAGATGGTTACTAAAGCATCTTAAAACTTGCAAGATGTCGAAAACACATATGCAAGAAAACTGGTCTATGCCTATATGCAATGCAAAATCAATTAAGCAACTTAGTGCAAGAAGTCTAGTCTAAGTCCTATTGACGCATAAACCGGAAAACAAATAATCAACACATAGTTACAAGGCATGTAAAACGATTGTGATTATAGATATAATTAGCTCAACTAAGGATAACTATAAGCACTCAAAAATATTAACTAACAGTACTAGGACACAAAGAAAAACAAATAACCATTTAGCGTAACACACAAAAATACTTATCGTCATTTTGTGTATTAAGTATAACAATGTATACCTAGCTTGACTTTATTTATTTTCTTTTAAATGAATTTGTTTCCTCCCCATTTTAAAGATTTTTACCAAGTTACTTTGAAAATACATCAATGTTCAAAAGTTGAAACGACCTTTTCCATTTTGGCTAAAAATTTGCGCAAACGGCATAATTAAAAGGTTCTTTCGTTACAAATCAGGGACTCTAATATATTTTCACTTATAAACAATTCATAAAGATATTTTTTAAATGAAAATAGGCTCAATTACGTTTAAAATGATAGATGGCACAACTCCTATGGACTTACGGTTGATTTTATACGAATTTATGAAAATGACCCAATTCTGAAAACAGACAGACACATGCACGGTACATTTAAATACCCCACGGTACCGTTAAATATAACGGTACCGTCCTATATTTAGTGGTACCGTCCACTGTTGTTACAGTTCTGTCTCAGACTGAATTTTTGTTTCGACGTAATGAAGAGATGTAAAACTTCGTAAACTAGATACCGAACATGTAGAATATGTTAAGTAACATTTTCATGTTTAGGACTAAGAAAAACATTTACAAACATATATTTACTATAAAACAAAGAGTTGTCCCAAACGATCCTTTCAAAACCGCATCACTTTACGTCTCGTTCAAAAGACATGACCGGACACTTACAAACTCTTTTCTTTTATTTGTTTAAGAAAACTTTCAAACTAATATGGAAAAGTATATTTAACAACAAAACTTGTAAGTATTAAGCACGCAAATACTTTTCATATTATATTCCCCTTCATGGGTAATTTGATACATGGATCGTACTCAATTTTGAAAACTATTTGTTTTAAAATTTTGAGCGACGTGGCTCTGGTACCAATTGTGGAAACCGTAGAGGGGGGTGAATACGTTTTCGTTTAAAAACTTAAAAACTTTTGTGTCAAACACCCGATCAAGTGTAACATAATATGAAAAGTGTCAATACTAGTCTTACAAGAACTAGAGATAATATAAAGCAACAAGTAAGGCATGTCACATTGACACAAACTTAGATATATTAGTAATAACATGCCATGACACAAACACAACTAACGCAATATAAGCAACAAACCACACAAACATAAATGCAATACAAAGTATAAATGTAAAGCGGTAAATGCAAAAATAAACGTAAAGAGATAAGTAAAGAAAGCGCAAACCGGAGTCGGTGATTTATAGTGGTTCGGTCACGAAGCTCCTCTTCGCCCTACTCCACTCCCTGAGTACCTAACTCGAGAGTTACTTCACTAATCAACAAGCTCCCTTCTTGGCCGAGAAAACCATACAACGTCACTTACAATATTTTCCGACACTAAGCTAGATGTCGAGTTCTTCTTCGGGTACAACCAAACCCGTTATGTTTTATGGCCCAACATAACAAACCTTGTGTTTTGAGGCCTAAACACATAAACCGCGTCGCTTACATTATTTTTCGACATTAAGCTAAATGTCGAGTACTAATCTAGCTAGTACCAATCTCACTCATGATCTACCCGATCTTCACAAATCACACAAGCTACAAGATCCACATGATCTACACTCGATCTACCCGATCTACTTTATCTTCACACGATCTACCCGATCTACTCACTATCAACATTAGCTACACAAGATCTCTCCGATCTCTACAAGTTCACAATGATCTACACGAGCTAACTAAACAAGATGAGAGACAACTTGATGTATATCAAGATACAACAAGTACGTAACGAATGTTACGAGTGCACTACATTAACACTATAACACTTTGTATCTTTGTGATACAATGTGTTCTTCTCTTGCACTAATAGAGGAATGAAGGTGATCACTTGAATGGATGATTGGATCACTCTAAAACAAACTAAAACTCACTAAATTATCAACGAAGGTGATCTAAATAAGAAAGGATTAGACCAGAGAAAACTAACTGAAAAAATCAAGTTGGAAGTGTAAAATGGTCAACTATTTATAGGCAAAAAAAAAACTAGCCGTTACAGACAGACGGTACCACTAAATACCCGACGGTACCACTAAATTTAGTGGTACCGTCCCAGACAGGGACGCTTCAAATTTTGTTTTTAGTGGTGAAAGTTTATTTGGGTAAGTTTGGAGCTGATTTGGGGGGGAAAATAGCTGTTGGTGATTTTAAACTTATTTTTCAAATTAAAAAATTTCTTTTTAATTCAAAAATAATTTGTAAAATATTTTTTTGAAAAAATGTTTTGTCACATTAAAAATGTTAAGTTTAGAGAAAAATATAATCCTTTGATCATTAGTCAAGTTGTAGATTTGTTTGTTCATACCTTGAATGATTTACGTCGGGATGAAAATCTACGAATTTGTTGAAGCATACTTAAGACGTCGAGAGGTGTTGATGTAAGTATGCATTGATGATTTATGTTTACAAGTAACTTGCGCATTTTATGTTATGCATTACAAGTTACATGTTTGTCATTATTAAAACCGAAGAAACCGTTTAGTTTAAATATCGTAATATTTGCACTAACAAGAGAGTAGGCTACCAAACTTATATGTTAACTTTAAAATTGTAATTTTACCGATGTGGTATTGGAGCATTAAAATTGTCATAAACTCTTTCCCATGACCTCTTTTCCCCGAGACCCTCGTATCATCAACTCATTTATCATTCCATCCTTACTCCTTCGTCTCAAATCGTCGCTAATGTGTTACTAACTTGTCTTGTTTCATCCTTCTCCCTAGAATCAATGGCTATTTACTTATCACCTTAAATGCATCGACTGATTTTTTTTTTAAGATCAATCTTCTTGAAGATATCACATTTTACGAGACTCGTCGACTTTAGTAAAGATTTTGCGGTTTTCAAGTTCAATTTCGTTCCATATTTTCCATATTTTATTTGATGACATGTATACCGCATCACTCGTTAAATATAATTAAGTACCAACGCATATGGACGTCTATCACAAATATTTCACGTAATAAACCGTTGCTCTAAATATAGCGAAAAATATGGTGAAACGGAGCTCAAATCAAAGAGCACGACGTGTATGTTAATATAGTACAATTTATAGCTTTTAAAATACAGCCACTTTTTTGCAATTTTGGTTACGAGGAAGAAAGTGTGTGTTCAAATTAAAGAGAGAGAGTGAAGAAAGTTAACATTAAAGAAATCATTTGAATTTTTTAAATGAGCATGTTTGATTAAAACATGTATTTTGTAGACATTAAAAAGACGAGAATGGCGACGATCGCCGCGTTGCGGGCGTGCCTGTTTTTTTTCCCAACCATTTAGTACATGATATTAACCTCTACACAAATCAGAAGTGCAATTTAATATGTTAATCATGTGATTCATGATGATTCATTGAATCTGATAAGTTAATTTTATTGCGTGAGTTGATATAACGTCATCCATATGAAATCACAACCTGATATACATTCAGTCATACCTATTGTAAGCCACCTAGCAGCCTAACTTCCATCTGCTGCTGAACTCCAAAAGGCGATAGAATCCTCATACATCGCACGAACCTAACAAATTCCCTGCAAAAGTTAATTCGGCATTCAGCTCAAAACATCGACAACAAAACAACGTAAAAGGCTACATACCGTACGCTATTTGTCGATAGTAGGTACTACCTGCTCTCACGATTCATCTACAATTGCATCAATATGAATGGAAATATTTTTCAAATTTTCAGTAAGCCCAAAATCTGGTTCCATTCTAGAAAGCCAAAAAAGAGCGGCCGTATTGATCGCTTTCCAAATGCAAGAAAGAATGAGCAGTGGCTGTACAAAAAAAAGAGAAAAAAAAAGTGAAAATCATCTCTATAAACTACGACCACGTTTAATAAGAAAATGTTATTATAGCTTCATGATATACATTATGGTTCAGCTACAGGACTCCTTGCCCCTTGTTTTGATAACTACATCTTCAATAAGTCGCGTCTTCGCTTACGAAGGGTACCCGAGAACTGTTGATTACTCTGCCATAGTTTTATGGGTGTTGAAAACTACAGATCTAGTAGATGCAGCCATCGCAGGAACAGGTGTTCGTGCTGCAAGTACTCGTGGAGCTATAGCTTTAGGTGCCACGGTGGCAGCTGCTGGACTAACCGTAGTTGCAGTTGGTGCAGCCGTTGCTGGAGGTGTCGCTGCTGAAAAAGGAGGTGGAAAAGACGCGCCCACTGCAAAATTATGAGACCAACTGGTGTAGTGAATACTTACTAATGTTAGAATCTTTCCAACTGGTAAATAAATAAATACTTACTAATGTTAGAATCTTTCCAACTGGTGTAGTGAAAAAGGCACCTGTGATTGACATCAATGTGACATTGGTTATTTGTGAATTTCGACTGCAAAAGCTAACCAATAATTGGCTGCAGCATGAAGAGTGTAAAAGACCAATCCGACTTAACACACTCGCAATGAAGAAAAAATGAACAAACCTGGCCGGAGACTGCTTCTTGTTGCTCATTCTCTTCTTTAAGTAGTTCCCCTTGCTCAGCATCAAGATGTACAGCTTTTTCTGTGATAAGCTGTAAAAGAGACGTTTAAGTAATAAACATTACAAAAATATAAATATGATTGTGAACTCAACTACGTTCGAAACAAATAACACCATATATACAATTAATGAGCTAATGATTTCCCATGTTCCATTTCACAATATATAAATCTGGTCATGATTTAGGGAAATAAAATAAGTAAAAAGCGCAACCAAATACTATAAACGGATCGTGTTCCTTTTTTTACATTACTTACTTAAGGTCAAAACTGAACGGACCTGGTAGAAGACTGCTTTAGCATTTTCTATAAATTTTTTTTTTTTTTTTTTTTTTTTTTTTTTTTTTTTTTTTTGGCTTGAACTTCCTGTGAGTACTTGCGTCGTCTATTTGTTAAGGCATTTCATGGTCATGCAAGCAAGAAGGTCGTTGGTTGGTCGAGAATGCTTGGCTGCATTATTGTCACCTGCAGATGTAAATAAGAAGCCATTAGTTGTACATGTATTGTCATAATTGGTGACTGCAATTTATATAAAACACGCAAAATGAGTATAACTGAAACTATACTAAAACCATACGACTTAATTACCTGGGGTACCTGTGCCGATAAGAAACTGTATGGCAACTTGGAATCCTGAAAGTGATATACATGATTGTCACAATCTCCTCGTAATGATATTTTCTGTCTCTATCTCAATCCATGTACCTGTTATTATACCTTCGGTTATGACCACGGCTTCCATGTCTCTTTTTTTTCATATCTACAATGCGTGTATCCATTGTGTTTGACCTGTTCTGAGCCAGTGCACATGTATTTTGGGCGAAGTTGAATCACGTCCGGTGATGTGATTCTTCATGATCACAGCGTCCAAGACCTGACCACAACACAACAATGCATCAAACATTAACATAAATTTCCACAAATAATGATACCCGTTATATTAACATTGGTGGCCTTTTATTAACCTTCTATACATATGTGATGCAAATGACAGTGTGCTGTCCTTCTCCACCATGGCTGCAAACACATGAATAAGCCATAAGTTCAAGTAAGCAACCTCGTAAGCCAAAAAAGGCAAGCCAACCCTGATCCTAAATTAGACTCATACCCAATTGAACATAAGCTCAATTTTAAAAATACCAAACTCATAAAAATACAAACACAATCAAAAGCCTAATTTTAACAACAAAAAAATTAACGAAATTAGAAATTGTAGTTTTTTTTTTGTACAGAATAAGCAACTCCGAATCGTATTTACTAAAGTGTTTATATCTAAGCAGCTTATAAGTGCTGATTTATAAGCATAAAAATAAGCAACCACCCTCTAAAAAAACTAATCAAAGAAGCAGATACATACTTAAAAAAGCAGATACGCACTTAAAAAAGCATTTCGAAAACACCTTCTTTAGCCACCACTATTAAAGAAACATAGATATGAACATATAACATCAAGAAAAGATTCGAAGAAACCTGAGTAAAATCAATATCTTCTTCATAACACTCTGTCAGCAGCATCGGTCGTTCACGCCATCACCACCGTCAATCTTTCCTGCCAGTAAACAAAAAATCTACAAAACACCTAAAATTTATAAATAAACCCGAAATTAGCAAAACCCCCAAATTATAAGAAAACCCTAATTTCCGATTAGATTTTATATAAATAATTTTATACAACAAAGATACATCTTGAATCTTTGACAAATTATCTATTTACTTTTGCACAAAAACCTTGAATCTTCTCATCTTGGTACCTCATTCTTCCCTATCTTCTTAATCGTCTCTGGTAAGCAATGTTTGTGTTGATGGTACGTGAAGCTTCTGGATATCGCTTCACTTATCCAAGATTTCATTTGTGTATATAAAACCGGATCAAAAAAGAAGCAGGCTAGGGTTCGGGCTAATGAAGAGGGCTTTAGTAGGCTAAGCATATGGGCCAGCATTTTGGCGGGAAAGTAGCTACAGTGTAGCTACAGTAATCGGAGGGGCAAAAACGGCGTCGTTTGGCTTGAGAATTATATAAATAGATAATGTCTCGTCCGCATGAAAGCCAACTTTAATATCTTGAATCTTTTCAGGATCATTTGTATGTCTTGTATAACTTATTTGATTCCAAACACCGTACTTTGAGACTCGATATTTCATTCACCCAACTCCGATTTGTACATATAAAAGCTTGTTACGAAGCTCTTACAGAAGACTACGTAATCCCATAAAACTTTACATATAATAATTATATTCATTTATAATTATCTATGTCCAAAGTTAGTGAAAAACTCATTTTTCACTACATTTTCCAACAATGCTTCACATGAATGGAGATCGAGTAGAAAACTCACAAATTTCCAATAAAAATTTCAGCGGTTCAGTCTTGCATAGGATAGGTAGGTGTTACCCTTTGAACCTTCCCTTGTGAAATATACTTAGCCTCCTAGCTGCCAGTAGAACGCGATGACTTTGAACTGCTTTGTTGTTTGTGTAGACGACAATATATGTTCACACAGGACTCTTCCTGACACTGTCAACTCCTCATAGTCGTGTTCGTTATGGTCATGAACACTAGCCTGGTTCTGCAAGAGCTCTTAGAAAATGCGCCCCCATATTTCCCTTCGAAGCGACCCCACTTCTCTCTCACATAGGTGATTTCTCATTAAATCATTAAAAGCTCTAGGCTTAACCTCGTATTGTCGTATTGACTGTCATGCGTAATCAAAGTAGAAACAACACAATAAGAAAATGTATAAATCGAAAAGCTATAACAAACCAGATTTGTGAGATGTAACTGAATGCAAGAACATGATTGAGGCACGTGTTTGACACGCTTTCCTTAAAACAGATTCATCACCTATTCGAGTCTATTTCCCAGGGTACAACAATCGAAGCAGTTGTACTGCTGGACTTGACGTTATGCCTGAAATTTTCATTGGATAAACTTGTGGTTCGCATGGAAAAAAGAAAACCCAAAAGCGAACATTTGTATGTGTTATCTTAGTGTAGTGCTACTTTCTCTCGTCTTTTCAGAGATCACATATAGCTAGATTATATATGTGATTCAAAAAACGGTCATAGTTAATATGCAATTAACTACCATAAAAACTGATTTAATTTTTGAGTAATGTCATAGTTATTATATTATTAACAACCATAAACCATGTCATTAATCGAAATATTAATCAGTAATTAACCAACCATTAATATTTTGTTACAACTTTGACACTTTCAAAGTTTACACCATTTCGTTTTAGACACCACAATTTGAGATCGATATCCCATTCACAATACAATTGGTGAAAATGCAATTTCTATCAAAGTTTTTCAACATATTTCACAGTAGTTATTTAAGTTTTAAGTTTGTTTAGTACTTAAATTTTAAAATAAGAAATGACTACCTTTCGCAATACGTAACAAACTTAAAAATAGGCATATGCTGTTAAACAAGCTACCCCTTTGGAATGACATGGTGGCATTCGGGCTTCGGCCTCCCCAAGATGGCCCAGTGAAGTACAAACTAAGGACCACCGACACTTACATTCTACTATTATACCATAAATTTCACATTAAAAAAAAAAAAAAAAAAAAAAAAAAAAAAAAAAAAAAGACTACAATGGATATGTTTAAAAAAAAAAAAAAAAAAACATAATCTTTAATTTAGAAATGATGAGCATGACAAAAGTTGTATATCTTATGTTTTAAAAAGCTTGGAAAAAAATTGATTCAGATTAGCCTTTCATCTAGTAAACCACTTATAAGAGATCAAAGAAATATTTTAAAGTAGATGAATCTGTAAGCATCATCAAACTTGTAATTACTAAACGAATAAAATGATGTGGTTTTCGTTATTTAGATTACCCGGAGAGAGCGAGCCTTTTTAACTCAGTTGTACGTGGCATCACCGGGTTAATCCTGAGACTGTTTCCGACACATACCCCAAGATATACACATCGAGCGAGGTTTGAACCATTGATCTCTTGTTTGAAAGCCAAAGACCTTATCTTCATTTAGTGGTGGATCAAACTTGTAATTACCATTAGGCTTATTCGTATATCCTCCCATTAGAAGTCATAATTATGGGTAAAATATGCTATTTTATCTAGCTACTTTATACTCCGTTTTTGGCAAGAATTAATTCAATGACAAGCTTGATATTTTCTTTGCTTTAGTATTTAATCTTTTGAAGGTGACCTTGAACGTGCTTTAAAAGTTATGTTTTGGGCTAATTTGGCCCGCTATTTTGTCGGTGCTCCTTCGTCGACCACACACACTATTGCCCTACTCAATATTCACATTTAGTGAATTCATCACTATCGTTTTTGTCATTATTTTTACTTAAAACATGTTACATTACGAAATATGTACTTGTAGTGAAAGCAAGATATGTGTGAGGATCTCTATTTTGGATCATTTAACATTATATTCGATTTTATTCATTTACAAGAATTATGATAAACTATTCGAAATATAATCAAATATGATTTTCTGAATTCCTATTTCGTCAAAAGCTTACAAGTTGGTGACGAAGTTTATTTTGAAAAAATCTCGAATGCAACAACGTTTTTTATGTTCTCAACAAATCGTACTTATGTATAAATCGAAACTCTACATTTATATTGTCTTTGGTGTTGGTTTTCTGCATTTGATGATACAATGTCACAATTTCTTAAATGGTGCGTTCAAGTTTCAATTGCAATTTTAAAACAAGCTAAGAGCAAACCCTTTTTATGATGAATCATGGATGAAGTGTTACTTCAGGATGACTTGAATCATAGCATTAATTGTAGGACAGGTTGAGTAATTAAGCATTCAAAAATTAATAATATTAAAATGAATTCAAATCAATTATATAAAAATGAATTCAAATCAATCATATTAAATGGGATTCAAAAATGAGTTACGGTAAATTTTTATGAATTCAAACATTAAAAAAAGAATATAGATTAAATTGGATTAAATCAAGAGTAAAGTCCAAAATACATCCATGTGGTTTGTCATGTGTCTCGCTTTACATCCTCATGGTTTTTTTTTGCACAAAACCATCCCTCCGTTAGTAAAGATGGCACAAAACCATCCATCCGCTAGTACAGTCAGTCAATGAGGACTAACGGTGCAAATTATTTCTCTGTTATCTCCTAACGGAAGAGAGGATATTTGCATCATCAGTCCTAAGGACTAACAGTGCAATTTATTTTCAGAAATAAATTGCATCGTTAGTACTAACGACTAACGGTGCAAAAATATTTTAGAAAATAAATTAACAGGGTAACAAGGCTCGAACTCGGGTCTGGAGGCCCCAGAATGAACACCCCAACCACTGGACTAAGTGTCCAGTGGTGTTATTATACCAAAACAAATTATATTTAACCACCCACCACAACCACCACCGCCACCTCCACCACAACCACCACCGCCCGCCACCCACCACAACCACCACCCACTACCCACCATCACCACACCCAACCACCACCACCCACCTCCACCGACCACCCACCCACCCGCCACCCACCACAACCACCACCGCCACCCCACACCACCACCAACCCCAACCCACCACCACCATCACCGCCACCCACCCCTTTGGGTGGTGGTGGCGGTGGTGGTGTGAGTGAGTGGTGGGTGGGTGGTGGGTTGTGGTGGAGGTGGTGGGTGGTGGTGGTGGGTGGCGGTGATGGTGTTAGTGGGTGGAGGTGGCGGTGGTGGTTGTGGTGGGTGGCGGTGGTGGAGGTGAGTGGTGGTGGCGATGGGTGGTGGTGGTGGAGGTGGCGGTGGTGGTTGTGGTGGGTGGTGGGTGGTTAAATATAATTTGTTTTAGTATAATAACACCACTGGACACTTAGTACAGTGGTTGGGGCGTTCATTTTGAGGCCTCCAGACCCGAGTTCGAGCCTTGTTGGCCCCCTTTTAATTTATTTTACAAAAAAAAATTGCACCGTTAGTCCTTAGGACTAACGATGCAATTTATTCCTGAAAATAAATTGCACTGTTAGTCCTTAGGACCGACGATGCAAATATTCTCTCTTCCGTTAGGAGATAATGGAGAAATAATTTGCACTGTTAGTCCTCATTGACTGACTTTACTAACGGAATGATGGTTTTGTGCCATCTTTACTAATGGAGGGATATGATGGTTTTGTGCCAAAAAAATCATGAGGATGTAAAGCGAGACACATGACAAACCACAGGGATATTTTGGACTTTACTCTTAAATCAAAAAGATTGTGATCACTTTCTCAGTGGTCTCCATATCATGACAAGCCCTCGTGTGCTTTCTTTATAAACTTGTGTAGTTCTTCCTCACTTCACACGCACTAGAAATAAATTCAATATAAAGTTTGAAATCCTTTGATCACAGTCATCAAAGGTAATTTTCTGTCTTTTAATCAAGTTAGTATCTAAAACTTACATTATCTCACTAATGTATGTCTTACTGTATTTGAGTTGACGTTTGCATGAAAGTTTCTTAGGATTTGGTTAAAGTTTTATTCATGTGTTTATCAAGTTTATCTATTGTTTTCTTGACATTCTTTGCTTACATTTCCTATTAGAATCTAACTTTATGGTTTTAATTATACATTGAGTTTCCTGATTGTTATGAATCTGATTTCAAGTCAACTCTTGTTTGTTTGTAACTTACAAGATTGATTTGATTTATTTTGTGATCACTAATTAAGCTCATTTTTCTTCAAGTTTAAGTGAAGTTTTTTTAATAATTATATATATAAATGGACCAACGTGCGATATTCTAACCAATTGTTCTATTTTGTATTCAGGATTTATCTTCATTGCAAGCTTTAACTAGGATTGAATCCTAATGCATTAATTTCTAGGTGTGGAGTGTAATAAAGTATAGAGTTAAGAAATATAGAAATTCTTAATATTGATGGAACACGAAGTTCGTGTTGATGTTGAGAGTGATAGGGGTGTAATAAGTGGTAACCAAGAGGGAAACCTTGATCTTGGTTTAAGCGAAAATCAGCCGAAACCGGTTTTCACCAAGTTGAGTGACCATATCTTGAGTCTGGATGGTCATTTGGTAAAAAATGAGGGTTCTCAGGAGATGGATGGAAAAGAAAAGCGTAAAAAGTCTTTAAGTGCGAAAAAGCCACCAAAACCTCCAAGACCACATAGAGGTTTTTCTTTGGATGCTGCAGACGAGAAGTTTATTAAGGAGCTTGCTCAACTTGCTATGATTAAACGTGCAAGAATCGAGCGGATGAGAGCACTAATGCAGAAGAAGGCTACAAAGGCTTCATCGCCAAGTACAAATGGTAGTTTATTTGCCATGATTTTTACCATCATCTGCTTCATTGTTATCCTTTTCCAAGGTAAAAAATAAATTACTGCTTCTATTTAATTGTTTACCTTTTGTTATCGTCAACGCATTTTACATGAGCCAATTTGTTCTCTTCATATATTCTGTCATTTTCATTTTGTTTTTCAATTTAACTTATAGATAGTAAGATAGATATAAGTACATGATGTCGGTTCACTTTCATTTACAAGACAAAAAATGATGAGCTAAAAAGTTACATTTGACACATTTGTCTAGAACCACATATACCTTTCCCTACATGGTGATATGGAAAATACAGTTAAATTTTACGTGTTTTTCGTGTTGTGTTTACTAGAGGAAATAGTATGTTTCTGGGACCAGAGCTTCCTTACTTGAATAGTATTAACTTATTAAGCTTTGTTTATTTGTAGGAAATATAAACTTCGGCATAACATGACATGTGCAGATGTGCTACTCAACCAACACATAATTGTGCACATAATTTATCGACTACCTAACTGTTCTGCCCTAAATAGAAGTTGATTATTAGAATCAATCAAAAAGCCAATATGTTTTTTTGTTTTGGCTTTTGCTATTTTTGTTTTGAACAAGGGAGTAACTAATTTTTCAGAAACATATGTCTACAAGTGTTTGTTATCACTTTCCGAAGATAATAAGAAAAAAAAAATGCTTATTATCGAACATTTGCTCTGATGATGAGATGCATTTTAATTAATCTTTATGTAACACATACTAATTAATGATCAGTCACGCTATCTTATGCAGGAGTGTCATGCCAAATTTCATGCGGAACATTTACAGGTTCTCCTCCAACAATGGAACCAAATGAGAGTGGATTTATCTTTATACAAGAGGATTTGAATCCATCTGCTCATGATTCTGTTTAACTTAGCTCAAAAATCATTGAAGTAAGAAGATATTGTAGATTTTATTCCTTGTAAATTTTTTATGTAATTTCTCATGTGAATCTAATGGTTTGTTTTGCTTCATTTTTGTAGTCTTGGGTTCAAATGAATATTCGCTACTTGAAGGAATGTTGATTACTGCAACAACTATATTGTGGCACTTGTATAGTTAAGAGTACTGCGCGTGGGAATTTTATCTGTTTTTCTTTATATAGGTGTCACCAAGTGAATCAAGGTTGCAACCTCGTCAATCTAGGATCAAATAGGGTATTTATAGATTATACTAGATGATAACACAATACAACTATTGTATTTAAGGTTTTTCTCGCAAATTAGTTGACCTTGAATGTGTTATCTTTTGTGGAACTCAAGAACAATCATGATTTGGTTTTTATGCAATCAATAATAATCCCACTTAGTTTCAAGATTTGTTTTGAAATTGTTATTTTTGCTTCTTTTAATTGTTTTGCATCTAGGTGCGGTTGGTGTAAAAAGACCATTACGCCCTTTATTTAATTCAGTAGCGATCCAGAACTCAGTTGTAGAATATGCACTTACTGTCAATACTCTACAAAATCTATATAAAAAAGATGTCTCGTATTGACTTCATTTCATAATTGTTCAATGTGCATGATACTATGATGAATGGCAAAGGCGCAAAGCTAAGTGTTGGCCAAAAGTCGGTCATGTACGAAAATAATGCTTCAGGTAGTTGGAGTTTATTTATTAAAACTTGTATCTTACTATTGTGAGAGTTAGTGATAAATGGCGTAGTAGCGTACAGGATAGGATGATGATGAGGTTATGATTCAAATTTGAATTTGAGGAAATGCATGTGCATAAGATCCATTCGATTCTATTTCTGGGGATCTCAAACTTCCATTGACTTTTTTTGAATCTTCTAAAATAAGCATTCATGTGTCTCTCCTATCTAATGAATCAATTAAATAGTACGAATAGCATTTATTCAAAATATATTTAAATGCACTACTTTTTCGTTTGATATCAATCTTATAAAAGATGTTATATTGAATCCACTTCTAAATACGCGCATTTTACTCAGGTCGGAAGTGTTGCACAAATACTCCATGTTTAAAATCGTGTTGTATAGTAAGAGAATCATTATCATGATGCACGATTACACCATTGTTATCACATTCAGAATGTATTTTGGCGTTTTTAGTTTCCTTGTCAATCGATCATATATAACACAAACTTTTCTAGTAATCATGCCACAAAAACTAAATTGTCTCTGATTACTAGAAATGAGATATCAGAAGCAATATGAGGAAGATCGACTTGCGAACTATCTTTTCTAATATGGGTTTATCGCGTGCCTTACTTATATAAAAAATCATGCTTGATCTTCAAGCATCCATTTTTGTCGACGATGTTAAATTAGTAGCCGTGACAAGAACTAGATTTTGTACTACTTACTTATTACGACCAAGTCACAAAAGTTGAGTCTAGTTACTAATTATATTACTGTGGAAAACAACATCAAAGTCAAAATTGAGTACTAGTTGCTCATTTCATTACGAGACATACATTATAGTCGCATGAAAAGTTGTGAACTTGTACGAGTTAAGCGTCATTGGCTCGTGCGATAGTAAATAAATGTGATATGATCTCTATCACACGCAGCAACGCGCAACAACATAATTACTAATAATTACATCTTAAAATCCACACATAAATTGAGGACCAGTATGAGTTAAGCGTCAAGGATCTCGTGCAATGGTGATTAGATGTGATCTATGATACGTAAGCACCACACGACAACATAATTGCTAGTTAGTCTCAAAGTCACTAAAAAGTTACGACCCAAGCAAGCTCGTGTGTAGTATTTGACACTAGTGTAGTTAAGTTGTATCTTCATTAATGATTTAATGAATAAGACTTGTGCTTTCCTTTTACGTTATTCATGCTCCAGAAAAGCCCAAAAACTTTAGCAAACTAATACAACCAAACAAGTGGCGAAATTCAAAAATCTTGTTGCCAGCTAATGGCTAAAACTTAAAATTTTGAGGTAGAATTCATCAAGAATATCTTGATTAAAGTTATAAATTATTTGTTGACGGGGGAATAAGAATTATACTGTTGTTTTAAAGTGTCCGTCCAAGAAAACTAATATTTGTAAGAACATACATGTAAATCACAAACATAGATACCAATTACTGTTCAGTTTTTTTATTCAAAGCAAATCAAACTCATAATAATCCGACAAAATTTATAGTCAAATAAGCAAGATTATGGACAATTGTGTTTAATTCTGTCAAAGGTAACGGGAGGCTGCGCCTCATAAAACCCTCCTCGCATGCTTGACTTGATGGTCGTATCCATCATACCATCCCTAACAAGCTCATGTCACCTCTCATTAACGCCTTTAATGGCCTTAGGCACATCATCATCTACCACTGCTTTGTATTGAAAGTTGCATTCATACAAAGGCTCATACCATTATGGATTTGTGTTGTTTAATGACTTGACCTTTTCGAGTGTTTTGTACCCTTTATCTTTTATAACATCAAGCAAGATAAGAGTTAATCCCTTAAGATCAGCCTCTAAGCTTGTATCATTTGCCATTAGAGTTGCAATGCATAAATCATAATATTCGGTGATCTCGCATGTATGTTCTATAAGTTTTTTTGTCTCCGATTACTAGAAACTGTTAGTTTTATGGACATAAATTAATAGACGTATGTTAGGATCGAACTCGAGACCACGGGATTGCACACTTTACGTATGAGAATTAAAGATTAATAATTTTATATAAAAGGTTATATTTAATTATTAATTATCCAAAACGAATAACGACCGTTAGTAATTAACGAAAAATTGACTAACGACCGTTAACTAATAAAATGAAAGTATTGTATATGGAAAATATAGAGAACAAGAAAGATCTAGAAACCCCTTGTGTGTTTAAGATCCGATCGGCCAAAAGGGTGGGGAAACCCAACCAAAAACCCTAACTTGTTCCCTAAGATTTGTTATCCTATAAATACAAAACCAATAGTTCATTGTTTGTATCTTTTGTACACACAATAAACCTAAACTTGGTTTTCTTTTCCTCTTCTTTTGAAGCTCGGCCGAACACCCCTATTCCATAGGGTTTTCGGATTTTGTTTTCTAAAACAAAATTGTTTTGTGTTTTCTTTAACTAGCATTAGCTTTAATTCATTAATAGTACGTGTGTACAATAACGTGGTACAAACATACTTTTGTTTGTATCTTGGATTGAATTATAAAACGGTAAGGGATAATTCTTATAATCCACATAAACCCTAATTATGGTTCATCTTGATTGCTTCTTGAAGATTGCAAAAGATGTACGCATATTATTTACTTTTTGGTTAGTTAATTACAATTATATGTTCCTTACGCTTCCGCATTACTTTGATGTTATTTGTGTTTAATTTATAATATGACATGTAATTAAATTCCAACAGTGGCATCACGAGGCTTGGATAATGTGTAATTAATTACCGAAACACGTAAAAAACGAATAATTGTTATTGTAACACCCCCAATTTCGCGATACGTAGCGGAATTCAAACTGGGTGTTACCTCATGGCACAACAGTTATAATAATAGAAAACGATCTCTAATTGAGTTGTTTTTAAAAGATTTATCATTCGAATATCAGAGTTTATAAAATGAGGTCTTAGTAGTTTTACAGTTTGTTAAATAAGTTTCGAATGATAATTAGATTTATAGCCTTCTTGATGTATCTGTGCTCCTCCTTGCCATCCTCGTTCATTATGGACCTGAAATGAACATGCTAAAAGTGTCAACACAAAGGTTGGTGAGTTCATAGAGTTTATAAGTAAAACAGTTGATTCCAATAGTTTCAAGTTTGGGTGGTAATTGTAATAAATACAAATATTGATGAAATAAGTAGTGGGTTACGTTGTTGTACACCCATAGTTCGTTTGTTTGCTCTAACCGGGTCAACATAAAAGTAATTCGTTTGTTTGCCCTAACCGGGTCAAAGGTGGAGTGAATACATAGGGTTTGTATGCTAATAAGTTGAACACACGTTTCAAGTTAGAGAGAAAGTGGGTTACGTTGTTATACGCCCGAAATTTAGTAGTGACAGTACCGTATCATGACTACGGTACCGTAGTATTGTAGTTCAGTATATTGCCCTAAGTCTCATGACACTCAAACCTTAACGAGTACCATCGAAATGGTATGAATACACCACCGAAATGGTGTAAGTATGTGGCCCTCGAGTAGGAGATTGCCATATTCCTATTTCCTTCAAATAAAGCATTTGACTAATCCGGCTAGCAACTAAGGCCATCTTCCGGCTAGTTCAAATAGGCAGTCAGCCTCCAACAGATATGTTCACTATATTCGCGTTCACTCGCAAATGATTAATGGCTCATGATGGGAGGGGCTTTTAGTGGCAATAGCGGTAACTTAGGCAATATCAATCAAGTATAGCATACATAGCATACAGAAAATAGTACTTGTGTTCATGTTTGTAGCATGTATCTCCCTATGAGATAGAATAACGCATAAAAGTAGGTATATGAACTCACGGTAATTCATAAAAATGTAAAGTACTTGTGAAAGTAAAAGCAAGTAGTTGAGCATGTATCTCCCCCAAAGAGTTTATAAAGTTATTAAACGAGTAAAAGTGGGGCTATGACTCACTTTGGAATGTAGTGACGTAAGTAGTATAGCACACAACGGTGCCAAGGAGTATAGCAGAACAGTGTAAAGAAGTATAGCTCAAAGAATACGCATAACCTAATGAATATAAGCTTGTCTCAAAATATGACACGCGGAAAGTAATCGATGCGTATAAGTTTCAAAAGATAGAGCGTTTTAGTTTTCGTGGAGTATTTGTATCAATGTTCTTAAAAGTTTAGTATCATCGTTCGAGTGGTAGTATGAAGTCATAGACTCAGACAAAATGCACGCCAAAGCATAAAACATATAGCACAAGTATAAAAGGAAAATAAACATGTAAGAATCAGATAAGCAGATAAGTAAATGATGAGTTGATGGTTAAGTCTTGGGCCTTTACCCGGTATCCCCAAATAGTGTATGTGTTATAATGAAATCATGAGTTTCAAAACTATACTTTTCGTTTAATTATCGGAATTTATAATAAGTCCAAGTCCGTATGTCCAATATATGTATATATGGTCCGATAGTCCAAAATATGTCAACTTGTCCAAACGTCCAGTATTAATTATCAAGTCCCACAGTCAAACATGTTTAAATATATATAGTTCGTTAATCCCTGTATACTTAGTCCAACAACCTTTATAAGTTAGTCCGTTAATAAATCTTGGCCCATTGAGGTTTATAATAGTTTGGCTCAATAGATAAAACAGATTTAGCCCGAAGTTCAAGCCCAACATGATGAAACTAATATAAATCATGAGCACAAGTATAGGCTGATAAGTACTTACAAAAATATTCAGTTACCAAACTAAGCTTATACAAGCCGACATTAAATAGGCCAACACTTAATAAGCCGAAACCCATAATAAGCTTAACCAAGTAGCAAAATTAGCACATCCAAAAATAGCACTCCATAATCATATAAGCTGAAATAATAAGTAATATATAATAGGCTGGAAATAAGCCGTAGTAAATAAGTAAAATCAATAACACGAACACTAACAAAACCCGACCCACTTGGGCCGCGGTTTGGCTAGCGAGTCGAGGGACCAAGCGCAAACCCAACACTTGCGGTGTGGGCTGGAAATAAGCAAACCAAATGCCTCTTAAGGCTGCTGTTTTGGCTGGACATAAACAAAAAACAAACACCCCATGTTGTGCAGCAAATAAACAAACAAAACGCACCCTTATGGGTGGTATTCCCAGTCAAGGTCGAGGCAAAACAAACACCCCTTGTTGGCTCGCTATGAATCAAACTGAGACACACCCTTCGGGGTGGCTTTCAGCCGAGAGCAAACCAAACAACCCGTAAACTACAACCTCACGAGTCATGGCTCGAACCCTCGTGGGTTCCCACTTGAGTCCGAGACTAAACAAACACCCTTTCGGGTTTAACTTCGTTAACCCGAGACCAAAGTCAAATAAATAAGCAAATCCAATCTAACACATAAGCAAAACCAAATAAGCCAAATTATGACATATAAGCCACAAGGCTATAAGCTGAACAAATAAGCTAAGACCAAAGTAAGCTACAATCTAAATAAGTTGAAAAATATAAGCTCGAACAAACATCCTATTCTGTCCTGTTTAATCCGAAACCAAAACAAAACCAGTCACATGCTATGCGAGTCTATAAATAAGCAAATAAGCTCATAAATAAGCCACAAAAATAAGCACATCGAGTGCTTAATAATAAGCACTTGAGCAAAACTATTATTAAACCACAAAACCACAAGTTTTAGCGATGATACAAGTTGTTACAAAACCATTACTCAATCAATTAATCATTATACAACTTTTAGTTTCACGATCGGTTTCAAGATAATAAAAATATATATACAAAACTTGATGGGTTTCAACATACCCAGAAGATGAGAAGCTAGTAGTAATTATTTGAGCGAACCACGACCTCGATACACGATCAAACCCGATCGACCCCTTTGATTCTTCGATCTCCTCACCCTTCTTGATCCTAGATGAAGGAGGGATGTTGTGATGGTGTGACATGGCTGCGGTGGTGGTGAGGAGGTTGTGGTGTTTGTCAATCGCCGGCGAGGCGAGAGAGAGGAAAGAAGGAGAGTTTATCTCTTTTCTATTCTTTTTATTCTGATTGAATGAGAAGATAACAGATATATATATAAAATGAGTGGTGGTGGGTGATTTTATAAAAAGGTCAGGATAATTATTATTATCTAGTGCATTGTGTATACCCCGTGTCCCGTTGAGCTCAAGTGTAAACGCGGTACCTCGGTTTGGTAATTGCGAAAAATATATTCTTGGAGACGTTTTTATAAAAATAATATAAAAACGAGACTATTGATTTCGAATAATGACTATCGAATGTAAACCATTTTTATTGCGGTATCGGTACACAGGAAACACAATATACCTTCTTGTTAATTAGACAAAGGTGAACGTAAACGTTCAGAGAGTAATAATTCGGATCAGAGCGAATTATTTAACTTGGGAAATTACTAGTTACTACCGATTACAGTATTTGTTTTTACGTTATGGTAAAAGTCAAATAGTCAACCAGTCAAAGTCAAGTCAACTTGAGTTACGTTACATTAGTTGGTTGTTGTGATCAGATAAACTGATAACGTTTAATCTAAAAAAAGATTAGACGTAAAAAATGGATAAGGATTCTTTCATTAGAATATTATATTAATTTAATACAAATTTTAGGGTTTAGAAAAATTTGAAACCCTAAATTTAAGGGGTTGGGAGGGGGGGGGGGGCGATTTGCCCTAATTAATAGAAAAAAATGTTTTGTTTTGTTAATTGAATTAGAAACCCTAGGATTGCATGATATAATTACGTGTTAATTGTATGCGATCTTGTGACAACGTGATATAATTGTTATGAGAAATCCATGATAAAACATGCATGTTTGTCATGGATTATTGTCTATATGATTTAATTGTTAATATTATTTGAGTTTAATTGTTAAGATTTATTCACATGTATTGCTTTGATAAATCTTGGATTGGGGAATACCTCAATAAAATTAATTAATCAATTATGTGCAATATGACATATGTTTTAGCTATGGTTTACGCAATTGATTCGTTAATGCATGTGGTTCACTTGCCTTTGTAAGTGAGAGTCATAGTTAATATATGCGTTATTTAACCTAGAATTGATTTTTTTATAGGTTTTATCGAATAAGTTTACATGTGGCTAATTGTTTACGCATATTAATTGTTAAGTTATGTGTGCATTATTTAAGTGTTTATTTTTTGTTATTACTTGTTTGTTTATTTTGTTTGACATGTTTATAAACAAAGGGTAATTTTGAATATAAAAATAATCCGGACTATATAATGGTGAAATATGATTTGGTTTTTAAGACCTAAAATTCGAAAGCATGTAAAATGACCATAATGCCCCTATAAGTTTAAAAATTAATTAAAAGCTTGTAAAGTATCCACTAAATCTCAAACTTCTGACAATGCACAAGGGATGCTCCCAAATAATTTTAACAACTTCATTTAACATTTTGACAAGTGGCAAAATTACCAAATTACCCCCGTAACATTTATAAATGAATAAAAGTATTATAAAAGTCCCGAATTCATCCCGAACCTCTGGAAACGAACTACAAATCAAGTGTAATAATTATGAAACATGCTACTAATATTTTTACAAGTCCAAAAATGTATTATTTACCTAAAATAATAATAATGCCGATTTATATATAATTAAAGTATTTTAAATACATTTTAAGTGTACAAGATAAATGCAAATCAAATCCTAAACTTGGTAAATAATTTTTCCAGCTAATAGGACCGAAATTTCTGCTCATTCACCTCCTTAAGGCTCAGCTATTACCCCATATATCCATTCCAAGTATTTTATCTTGATTTACCCTAATTTGTTCTAGCCGACAAATCACAATAATCCTCCCATAATTCATTCGATCCCTCCCAAAAGCCAAGAACAATTTTCTGGAGTTCATCACACTACTAAGAAGCTTGGAAAAATAGCAAGTCGATTTGTAGAGGCCTAAATCAAGAGCTATCGAATTTTCTTCCCTATTTCATTCGAAAGGTATTAAAATCCCAAATAATTCATTCGATCATGTTAAAATTCGTTTCTTATTTTTCCTGGAGTTCTTACCTTATGTATGATCTGTGAAAAATATGCACAAGGTTATTTGGTTCCATTTGAAGCCGTGGGAATTTATTCTTGTCGAAAATTCAAACCGAGAAGCCATAAATCGTGCAACCCTCTTTCGCTCGTTCTAAAAATTCCCTGGTATTTTTCTCAGCCTATATTGATCATATCTAACGTGGGAAAAATAATAAAAATGACCCATGCATTGTATATAATTCGTATGGTAATTATTGTGTTTTATAAACCCTAAATCGAAATAAATATAAACATCATGCATGCGATTTTTCCTGGACAAATGAATAATTTTCGTGGCCTCTATGATCTTCATACAACACTAGAAAAATGCTTATTTGATTCGTTGAGGCCAAAAACTATTTTGGTGGAATTATGTTATAATCGGCAAAAAGGAAAAATAAGGAAAAAAATACCTAGCGATTTATCTAGGGTTTAAAACTGATGGGATCTGATCTTAAATGAACTATAATGACGTGTAAATGATGGCAAAATTATTGGGATCAATTAGGGTTTTATTTGGTTAAAAATTGTATTTAACGATTTGTAAATAAATATGAAAGGGGGTGTTTTGTCAATAATAAAATTCATGGGCCATTTTTGTCATGTTCTATATATCATGTATAATCTGTAAAAATTATTAAACGGGGGGCATATATGTAAAATTTGTGAGATAATAAATTAAGTTGTACTTGTTAATTCGATTTGGAAATTAAATAAATACAAGGACTAAACATGTAATTTCTGAAAAGTTGAGGTCGATTTGTGTTATAAATGATATTCAGGGGCTAATGTGAAAATTTGGATATTTATTGGACTAATATGTAATATAATTAATTAATGATTTAAATGTAAATTCTAAGGACTTAATATGTAACTTTACTAAATGGAGGGACCTATTGTGTAAATATGGAATAATTAAAGGTCTGATCGTATAACTCACTAAAATAAGTACTCATTGTGTAAATTTGATAAACCAAGGGTTTAATGTGTAATTATGCATGTTTGAAGGTTTAAAAGGTAATTTTGGAAGTTCAGGGGCATAAAATGTAAATTATGAAAACCTGAGGACCAAAGGTGTAACTATGATAAGGATACTTTATTTCCAGCAAATATTAATCTAATTAAGCTATGTACTAAATATTTCTAAAAGTGGAAACCTTCTAATTATGGAAACTTTCTAAAAGTGGAAACTTACTAAAAAGGGAAAGTTACTTAAAATGGAAAGACGTTTAATTAAGAATGATTTGTAATCCCCTTCTACTCCTTTAGGTGTGAAGAAGGAGAGACCTTGAGCTTTCCCTCATTTCTGTGCTTGTTTCTATTTTTGCTTTCGTCATAAGGTACGGATACTCTGCCCTTGTTTCTGTAAGGGTTCCTATACACTATACAGTGATGTGACTTATGATTCTGTTTAGTTTTCCCCAAGCCATTGCTATGATCCCCATTTGTTTATGATCCTTTGCTTGTGAACCTTGATCTGTTGAACCTTTGATTTGGACCTTTGACACTAGTTCTGAACCTTGGATATGAACCTTCTGTTATGAACCTATTATGATGAACCTTATGATATGACACATCTGATATGATATGACTCTTAGTTGATACCCGAGCCACCTTTCTGTTACCTAGCCAGGAAGGTAACCTGGCCGTGTCTGTGATGCACCACTGGCATGACTCATGTGTGGGTGAGTGATTCCTCACACCGTCCCCATTCTGATTATGATATGCGCATTACTTTGATTATGATTATATATGTTTCTGGGGGGCGTATGGATTGCAATCCTAGATCTGTTCTGTTTAGTGGATTTAACTGTATATGCTATGATATGATTTGTCTGGTGACTGGTGCTGTGTGCAATACACGCCTTTCACAATTATCTGGGAGCTGATCACTCCATTTGATACATGAGGTCACCCCTCATATTATCTGGTTGCCTAAGAGGTATCCCCTCTGTACGTGTATGATTATGAGTATGATATGATATGTTTCTGGGCTCGTGGTAGACGACTATCCTATTCTTCTCTTTTACCATTGTTTCTGATTATTACCTTATGATATTTTCCAGTGCTTCATTTTATTTCTGTTTCATTATCTTGTTGTATTATGTATCTGTTCACTGGGCTTTGTAAGCTCAGCCGCACGTTTTCTTTTCCGTGTGCGGCAGGTATCTAGCTGGGAGATGGATTTATGCTTGGGATGAGAGTTAGAGGAGCTTTTGCCTTAGATGATGTCCTACCCTAGTCTTACCATTTTATTTCAGCATTTTGATATTGGATCTATTTCGTTATGTATTTCCTTGGGATTATTTCTTTCTTTCATTTGGGACTTATGTATTGAATTCCAGTCATGTTGACTTGGATTATTTAATGATTATGTTTATTGGCTTCCGCTGTGATTATGTATGTATGCTTTGATTTGTCACCATAATGTGATGCTTCTACCCTTGCCGGGTTGGGGTGTTACAATTATGGTATCAGAGACAGGTTTTTCGGGGTCGTCAGGACCATGGGCATGATCAGCAGGGTCGCCAGGACCGAGGTGGTGATTATAGGTGACAGGATTCTAGGAACCAGGGCCGACAGGATTATGGTCGGTATGGTGGTGACCGTCAGGGTCAGGGTGATAATAGCAGGCGTAGGAATTCTCAGCAGTATCAGCAGTCGGGATCTTCGGGTCAGAGGGGTTCTGTTCAGGCTCTACCTCCTCCTCCTTTATGTACTACATGTGGGAAACCACATCCGGGTCCTTGTTACAAAGCTTCTGGTGGTTGCTTCTCTTGTGGATCTACATCGCACAAAGTCAAGGACTGTCCTAAGAAGAATGTTGGTGAACCTAAAGTCGATACTAGGACTGCTCCTACTTCAGGCCGGGTCTATTCTTTGACACGTGACCAGGCAGCTAGCACCTCAGGTACTATTACGGGTTTTCTGTATATTGGAGATCGTATTGTTTTCGTTTTATTTGACACCGGTGCTACACATTCAATAATATCCACATCACTTGCAAATAAAATAAACGTAAACCCAACTCAATTAATGAACCGTATATCTATTGCTACCCCGATGAAAACTCATGTTATTATTGATGTCGAGTATGTTAATTGCCCTCTCCGTTTCGATGATCGTATTCGTCCTGCGAACCTTCTTCCCATTGATATGGTTGATTTTGATATCATTCTGGGCATGGACTGGTTAGCTGCCCATAAGGCGACTATTGATTGTTATGCTCGTAAGGTGATCTTTGGCGATCTTCATTATCCTGATTATGTTTATTCTGGTTCCCAACCTCTGAAATCTGTAAAGATTATTTCGGCTATGAAAGCCCGGACATTGATCTCGCATGGCTGTCTTGGTTTTCTTGCTTCTATTAAAGATACCTCTGTTGATGTACCTAGCATTGATAGTATTCGTATTGTGCGCGATTTCGCCGATGTATTTCCGGATGAACTTCCTGGCATTCCTCCCGTCAGGGAAGTCGAATTTAGCATTGATCTGATTCCGGGTGCTGAACCCATATCTAAAGCTCCTTACCGCATGGCACCGATTGAATTAAAGGAATTAAAGGAGCAATTGCAAGAACTGTTGGAAAACGGTTTTATTCGTCCGAGCGTATCTCCTTGGGGTGCTCCCGTGTTGTTTGTTAAGAAGAAAGACGGGAGCATGCGTCTTTGTATCGATTATCGAGAGCTAAACCGCATTACGATTCGTAACCGCTATCCTCTTCCTCGCATTGATGATCTGTTCGACCAGTTGCAAGGGGCGAGGCATTTCTCTAAAATCGATCTAAGGTCGGGCTATCACCAGCTTAGGGTGAGGGAGCAGGATGTTCCCAAAACGGCCTTTCGCACTCGGTACGGTCACTATGAATTCTTGGTTATGCCTTTTGGTTTGACCAATGCTCCGGCTGTATTTATGGACCTAATGAACCGGGTATTCCATGAATTTCTCGATAAGTTCGTCATTGTCTTCATAGATGATATCCTTGTGTACTCTAAAACCGAGGCGGAGCACGAGCAACATCTTAGTATGGTTCTGGAGATTCTTCGACAGCAGCGATTGTATGCAAAGTTTTCGAAGTGCGAGTTTTGGTTGGATCGAGTGGCTTTCTTGGGTCACATTGTTTCTGCAGACGGCATCACGATGGATCCGGCAAAGGTTGAGGCTATCACAAAATGGCCAAGACCTACAAATGTGACGGAGGTGAGAAGTTTCCTGGGTCTCGTTGGGTATTATCGGAGATTTGTTGAGGGCTTTTCGCGTCTTGCTTTGCCGTTGACACAGTTGATGAGGAAAGGGGAAAAGTTTATTTGGACTGATGAGCGAGAGAGTAGTTTTGAGGAGTTGAAGAAACGTTTAGTGTCGGCACCTATCTTGACTCTTCCATCGGGTTCCGGCGGATTTCAGATTTATAGCGACGCATCGAAGAAAGGTTTAGGTTGTGTTTTGATGCAGCATGGGAAGGTTATCGCCTATGCTTCGAGGCAGCTGAAGCCTTACGAAGTGAACTATCCGACGCATGATCTAGAGTTAGCAGCTGTGGTTTTCGCGCTAAAGATTTGGCGCCATTATTTGTATGGAGAGACTTGTGACATTTTCACCGATCATAAGAGTCTTAAATACATCTTCACCCAGAAAGAGTTGAATATGAGACAGAGGCGTTGGTTGGAGCTTCTGAAAGATTATGATGCTAACATCCAGTATCATCCCGGTAAAGCAAATGTAGTCGCTGATGCTCTGAGTAGGAAATCCGGTATGATTGCGAGTTTGGAGTTTGAGCCCCGTATTTTGCATGATTTAGAGCTTCTCGATGTGGAGTTTTCTGTTCGAGGTCATGGTGGTTATTGGGCTAGCCTTACGGTGGAGTCCAATCTTATCTTGCGAATTAAGGAAGCTCAGAAAGAGGATGGTGAGCTGTGGTCTATAGTCCAAAATGTTGAGGACGGCAAGCAATCAGAGTTTAGAGTTGATGATTCCGGTGTAGTGTGGTTTGAGGATCGTCTCTGTGTTCCCAACGATCCTGAGCTTAGGGAGGATGTTCTATCAGAGGCTCATAGTTCCCCTTTTACCATACATCCTGGTTCTACCAAGATGTACCGGGACCTTAAGCAACATTTCTGGTGGAGTGGCATGAAACAGGATGTGGCTTCGTTTGTATCTAAGTGTTTGACTTGCCAGCAGGTCAAGATTGAGCACCAGAGAGCTAGTGGGTTGCTTCAGCCGTTGGAGATTCCGAAGTGGAAATGGGAGGAAATTTCGATGGATTTCGTTACTGGTTTACCTCTTACTCGTAGGAAGCATGATGCGATTTGGGTGGTCGTCGATCGACTAACCAAGTCTGCTCACTTCCTCCCTATTCGTGTGGACTACAGTGTTAGTAAATTGGCAGACATATTTCAGCAGGAAATCGTTAGGCTCCATGGTATGCCTACGGCCATTATATCAGATAGGGATCCTCGGTTTACGTCACGCTTCTGGAAGGGATTGCATAAGGCATGGGATACGCGCCTTAAGTTCAGTACAGCTTTTCACCCTCAGACGGATGGTCAGTCGGAGAGGACCATTCAGACCTTAGAGGACATGTTGAGGGCATGTGCCTTAGAGTGGACTGGTAGCTGGGACGATTATTTGTGTTTGGTAGAGTTTGCTTATAATAACAGTTGGCACGCGAGTATTCGTATGGCTCCTTTTGAGATGTTATATGGTCGGAAATGTAGGGCTCCGGTTTGTTGGAACGAGGTAGGTGAACGCGTTATTGAGGGTCCAGAGTTAGTTCAGATCGCTACCGAGAAAGTAGATGTTGCCAGGGAGAAGTTGAAGGAAGCTCGTGCGCGTCAAAAGAGTTACGCTGATAAGCATAGGCGTGACTTGGAGTTTCGTGTTGGTGATCGGGTATTTCTTAAGGTTTCGCCTTTCCGAGGGGTTAAACGTTTTGGAATTAAGGGCAAGCTCAGTCCTCGATTCATCGGACCGTTTGAGATTTTGGATCGCATCGGAGAAGTTTCGTATCGTTTGGCTCTTCCTCCGCAGTTATCACATGTTCACGACGTCTTTCATGTATCTCTACTGAGGGGATACAATTATCATCCTCTGCATGTGGTGTCTTACCCTTTTGATCAGATCCAGCCAGATATTTCTCTTCCGGAAGAGCCGGAAGCTGTCCTTGATCGCCAAGAGCGAGTTATGAGACGTAAAGTCATTCCTTTTGTTAAGATTCTTTGGCGGAACCACCCAGAGCGGGAAGCTACCTGGGAGACCGAGGAGTCTATTCGAGCTAGTTATCCTCATTTTGTTTTCTGATTCTGGTATGTCTCTATCTTGTTTCCGATTCGTTTCATTTTGACTCTTTGCAAATTTCGGGGACGAAATTTTTCTGTTAGAGGGGAAGAAGTTGTAACACCTAAAATTCGAAAGCATGTAAAATGACCATAATGCCCCTATAAGTTTAAAAATTAATTAAAAGCTTGTAAAGTATCCACTAAATCTCAAACTTCTGACAATGCACAAGGGATGCTCCCAAATAATTTTAACAACTTCATTTAACATTTTGACAAGTGGCAAAATTACCAAATTACCCCCGTAACATTTATAAATGAATAAAAGTATTATAAAAGTCCCGAATTCATCCCGAACCTCTGGAAACGAACTACAAATCAAGTGTAATAATTATGAAACATGCTACTAATATTTTTACAAGTCCAAAAATGTATTATTTACCTAAAATAATAATAATGCCGATTTATATATAATTAAAGTATTTTAAATACATTTTAAGTGTACAAGATAAATGCAAATCAAATCCTAAACTTGGTAAATAATTTTTCCAGCTAATAGGACCGAAATTTCTGCTCATTCACCTCCTTAAGGCTCGGCTATTACCCCATATATCCATTCCAAGTATTTTATCTTGATTTACCCTAATTTGTTCTAGCCGATAAATCACAATAATCCTCCCATAATTCATTCGATCCCTCCCAAAAGCCAAGAACAATTTTCTGGAGTTCATCACACTACTAAGAAGCTTGGAAAAATAGCAAGTCGATTTGTAGAGGCCTAAATCAAGAGCTATCGAATTTTCTTCCCTATTTCATTCGAAAGGTATTAAAATCCCAAATAATTCATTCGATCATGTTAAAATTCGTTTCTTATTTTTCTTGGAGTTCTTACCTTATGTATGATCTGTGAAAAATATGCACAAGGTTATTTGGTTCCATTTGAAGCCGTGGGAATTTATTCTTGTCGAAAATTCAAACCGAGAAGCCATAAATCGTGCAACCCTCTTCCGCTCGTTCTAAAAATTCCCTGGTATTTTTCTCAGCCTATATTGATCATATCTAACGTGGGAAAAATAATAAAAACGACCCATGCATTGTATATAATTCGTATGGTAATTATTGTGTTTTATAAACCCTAAATCGAAATAAATATAAACATCATGCATGCGATTTTTCCTGGACAAATGAATAATTTTCGTGGCCTCTATGATCTTCATACAACACTAGAAAAATGCTTATTTGATTCGTTGAGGCCAAAAACTATTTTGGTGGAATTATGTTATAATCGGCAAAAAGGAAAAATAAGGACAAAAATACCTAGCGATTTATCTAGGGTTTAAAACTGATGGGATCTGATCTTAAATGAACTATAATGATGTGTAAATGATGGCAAAATTATTGGGATCAATTAGGGTTTTATTTGGTTAAAAATTGTATTTAACGATTTGTAAATAAATATGAAAGGGGGTGTTTTGTCAATAATAAAATTCATGGGCCATTTTTGTCATGTTCTATATATCATGTATAATCTGTAAAAATTATTAAACGGGGGGCATATATGTAAAATTTGTGAGATAATAAATTAAGTTGTACTTGTTAATTCGATTTGGAAATTAAATAAATACAAGGACTAAACATGTAATTTCTGAAAAGTTGAGGTCGATTTGTGTTATAAATGATATTCAGGGGCTAATGTGAAAATTTGGATATTTATTGGACTAATATGTAATATAATTAATTAATGATTTAAATGTAAATTCTAAGGACTTAATATGTAACTTTACTAAATGGAGGGACCTATTGTGTAAATATGGAATAATTAAAGGTCTGATCGTATAACTCACTAAAATAAGTACTCATTGTGTAAATTTGATAAACCAAGGGTTTAATGTGTAATTATGCATGTTTGAAGGTTTAAAAGGTAATTTTGGAAGTTCAGGGGCATAAAATGTAAATTATGAAAACCTGAGGACCAAAGGTGTAACTATGATAAGGATACTTTATTTCCAGCAAATATTAATCTAATTAAGCTATGTACTAAATATTTCTAAAAGTGGAAACCTTCTAATTATGGAAACTTTCTAAAAGTGGAAACTTACTAAAAAGGGAAAGTTACTTAAAATGGAAAGACGTTTAATTAAGAATGATTTGTAATCCCCTTCTACTCCTTTAGGTGTGAAGAAGGAGAGACCTTGAGCTTTCCCTCATTTCTGTGCTTGTTTCTATTTTTGCTTTCGTCATAAGGTACGGATACTCTGCCCTTGTTTCTGTAAGGGTTCCTATACACTATACAGTGATGTGACTTATGATTCTGTTTAGTTTTCCCCAAGCCATTGCTATGATCCCCATTTGTTTATGATCCTTTGCTTGTGAACCTTGATCTGTTGAACCTTTGATTTGGACCTTTGACACTAGTTCTGAACCTTGGATATGAACCTTCTGTTATGAACCTATTATGATGAACCTTATGATATGACACATCTGATATGATATGACTCTTAGTTGATACCCGAGCCACCTTTCTGTTACCTAGCCAGGAAGGTAACCTGACCGTGTCTGTGATGCACCACTGGCATGACTCATGTGTGGGTGAGTGATTCCTCACACCGTCCCCATTCTGATTATGATATGCGCATTACTTTGATTATGATTATATATGTTTCTGGGGGGCGTATGGATTGCAATCCTAGATCTGTTCTGTTTAGTGGATTTAACTGTATATGCTATGATATGATTTGTCTGGTGACTGGTGCTGTGTGCAATACACGCCTTTCACAATTATCTGGGAGCTGATCACTCCATTTGATACATGAGGTCACCCCTCATATTATCTGGTTGCCTAAGAGGTATCCCCTCTGTACGTGTATGATTATGAGTATGATATGATATGTTTCTGGGCTCGTGGTAGACGACTATCCTATTCTTCTCTTTTACCATTGTTTCTGATTATTACCTTATGATATTTTCCAGTGCTTCATTTTATTTCTGTTTCATTATCTTGTTGTATTATGTATCTGTTCACTGGGCTTTGTAAGCTCAGCCGCACGTTTTCTTTTCCGTGTGCGGCAGGTATCTAGCTGGGAGATGGATTTATGCTTGGGATGAGAGTTAGAGGAGCTTTTGCCTTAGATGATGTCCTACCCTAGTCTTACCATTTTATTTCAGCATTTTGATATTGGATCTATTTCGTTATGTATTTCCTTGGGATTATTTCTTTCTTTCATTTGGGACTTATGTATTGAATTCCAGTCATGTTGACTTGGATTATTTAATGATTATGTTTATTGGCTTCCGCTGTGATTATGTATGTATGCTTTGATTTGTCACCATAATGTGATGCTTCTACCCTTGCCGGGTTGGGGTGTTACAATTATGGTATCAGAGACAGGTTTTTCGGGGTCGTCAGGACCATGGGCATGATCAGCAGGGTCGCCAGGACCGAGGTGGTGATTATAGGTGACAGGATTCTAGGAACCAGGGCCGACAGGATTATGGTCGGTATGGTGGTGACCGTCAGGGTCAGGGTGATAATAGCAGGCGTAGGAATTCTCAGCAGTATCAGCAGTCGGGATCTTCGGGTCAGAGGGGTTCTGTTCAGGCTCTACCTCCTCCTCCTTTATGTACTACATGTGGGAAACCACATCCGGGTCCTTGTTACAAAGCTTCTGGTGGTTGCTTCTCTTGTGGATCTACATCGCACAAAGTCAAGGACTGTCCTAAGAAGAATGTTGGTGAACCTAAAGTCGATACTAGGACTGCTCCTACTTCAGGCCGGGTCTATTCTTTGACACGTGACCAGGCAGCTAGCACCTCAGGTACTATTACGGGTTTTCTGTATATTGGAGATCGTATTGTTTTCGTTTTATATTGACACCGGTGCTACACATTCAATAATATCCACATCACTTGCAAATAAAATAAACGTAAACCCAACTCAATTAATGAACCGTATATCTATTGCTACCCCGATGAAAACTCATGTTATTATTGATGTCGAGTATGTTAATTGCCCTCTCCGTTTCGATGATCGTATTCGTCCTGCGAACCTTCTTCCCATTGATATGGTTGATTTTGATATCATTCTGGGCATGGACTGGTTAGCTGCCCATAAGGCGACTATTGATTGTTATGCTCGTAAGGTGATCTTTGGCGATCTTCATTATCCTGATTATGTTTATTCTGGTTCCCAACCTCTGAAATCTGTAAAGATTATTTCGGCTATGAAAGCCCGGACATTGATCTCGCATGGCTGTCTTGGTTTTCTTGCTTCTATTAAAGATACCTCTGTTGATGTACCTAGCATTGATAGTATTCGTATTGTGCGCGATTTCGCCGATGTATTTCCGGATGAACTTCCTGGCATTCCTCCCGTCAGGGAAGTCGAATTTAGCATTGATCTGATTCCGGGTGCTGAACCCATATCTAAAGCTCCTTACCGCATGGCACCGATTGAATTAAAGGAATTAAAGGAGCAATTGCAAGAACTGTTGGAAAACGGTTTTATTCGTCCGAGCGTATCTCCTTGGGGTGCTCCCGTGTTGTTTGTTAAGAAGAAAGACGGGAGCATGCGTCTTTGTATCGATTATCGAGAGCTAAACCGCATTACGATTCGTAACCGCTATCCTCTTCCTCGCATTGATGATCTGTTCGACCAGTTGCAAGGGGCGAGGCATTTCTCTAAAATCGATCTAAGGTCGGGCTATCACCAGCTTAGGGTGAGGGAGCAGGATGTTCCCAAAACGGCCTTTCGCACTCGGTACGGTCACTATGAATTCTTGGTTATGCCTTTTGGTTTGACCAATGCTCCGGCTGTATTTATGGACCTAATGAACCGGGTATTCCATGAATTTCTCGATAAGTTCGTCATTGTCTTCATAGATGATATCCTTGTGTACTCTAAAACCGAGGCGGAGCACGAGCAACATCTTAGTATGGTTCTGGAGATTCTTCGACAGCAGCGATTGTATGCAAAGTTTTCGAAGTGCGAGTTTTGGTTGGATCGAGTGGCTTTCTTGGGTCACATTGTTTCTGCAGACGGCATCACGATGGATCCGGCAAAGGTTGAGGCTATCACAAAATGGCCAAGACCTACAAATGTGACGGAGGTGAGAAGTTTCCTGGGTCTCGCTGGGTATTATCGGAGATTTGTTGAGGGCTTTTCGCGTCTTGCTTTGCCGTTGACACAGTTGATGAGGAAAGGGGAAAAGTTTATTTGGACTGATGAGCGAGAGAGTAGTTTTGAGGAGTTGAAGAAACGTTTAGTGTCGGCACCTATCTTGACTCTTCCATCGGGTTCCGGCGGATTTCAGATTTATAGCGACGCATCGAAGAAAGGTTTAGGTTGTGTTTTGATGCAGCATGGGAAGGTTATCGCCTATGCTTCGAGGCAGCTGAAGCCTTACGAAGTGAACTATCCGACGCATGATCTAGAGTTAGCAGCTGTGGTTTTCGCGCTAAAGATTTGGCGCCATTATTTGTATGGAGAGACTTGTGACATTTCACCGATCATAAGAGTCTTAAATACATCTTCACCCAGAAAGAGTTGAATATGAGACAGAGGCGTTGGTTGGAGCTTCTGAAAGATTATGATGCTAACATCCAGTATCATCCCGGTAAAGCAAATGTAGTCGCTGATGCTCTGAGTAGGAAATCCGGTATGATTGCGAGTTTGGAGTTTGAGCCCCGTATTTTGCATGATTTAGAGCTTCTCGATGTGGAGTTTTGTGTTCGAGGTCATGGTGGTTATTGGGCTAGCCTTACGGTGGAGTCCAATCTTATCTTGCGAATTAAGGAAGCTCAGAAAGAGGATGGTGAGCTGTGGTCTATAGTCCAAAATGTTGAGGACGGCAAGCAATCAGAGTTTAGAGTTGATGATTCCGGTGTGAGTGTGGTTTGAGGATCGTCTCTGTGTTCCCAACGATCCTGAGCTTAGGGAGGATGTTCTATCAGAGGCTCATAGTTCCCCTTTTACCATACATCCTGGTTCTACCAAGATGTACCGGGACCTTAAGCAACATTTCTGGTGGAGTGGCATGAAACAGGATGTGGCTTCGTTTGTATCTAAGTGTTTGACTTGCCAGCAGGTCAAGATTGAGCACCAGAGAGCTAGTGGGTTGCTTCAGCCGTTGGAGATTCCGAAGTGGAAATGGGAGGAAATTTCGATGGATTTCGTTACTGGTTTACCTCTTACTCGTAGGAAGCATGATGCGATTTGGGTGGTCGTCGATCGACTAACCAAGTCTGCTCACTTCCTCCCTATTCGTGTGGACTACAGTGTTAGTAAATTGGCAGACATATTTCAGCAGGAAATCGTTAGGCTCCATGGTATGCCTACGGCCATTATATCAGATAGGGATCCTCGGTTTACGTCACGCTTCTGGAAGGGATTGCATAAGGCATGGGATACGCGCCTTAAGTTCAGTACAGCTTTTCACCCTCAGACGGATGGTCAGTCGGAGAGGACCATTCAGACCTTAGAGGACATGTTGAGGGCATGTGCCTTAGAGTGGACTGGTAGCTGGGACGATTATTTGTGTTTGGTAGAGTTTGCTTATAATAACAGTTGGCACGCGAGTATTCGTATGGCTCCTTTTGAGATGTTATATGGTCGGAAATGTAGGGCTCCGGTTTGTTGGAACGAGGTAGGTGAACGCGTTATTGAGGGTCCAGAGTTAGTTCAGATCGCTACCGAGAAAGTATATGTTGCCAGGGAGAAGTTGAAGGAAGCTCGTGCGCGTCAAAAGAGTTACGCTGATAAGCATAGGCGTGACTTGGAGTTTCGTGTTGGTGATCGGGTATTTCTTAAGGTTTCGCCTTTCCGAGGGGTTAAACGTTTTGGAATTAAGGGCAAGCTCAGTCCTCGATTCATCGGACCGTTTGAGATTTTGGATCGCATCGGAGAAGTTTCGTATCGTTTGGCTCTTCCTCCGCAGTTATCACATGTTCACGACGTCTTTCATGTATCTCTACTGAGGGGATACAATTATCATCCTCTGCATGTGGTGTCTTACCCTTTTGATCAGATCCAGCCAGATATGTCTCTTCCGGAAGAGCCGGAAGCTGTCCTTGATCGCCAAGAGCGAGTTATGAGACGTAAAGTCATTCCTTTTGTTAAGATTCTTTGGCGGAACCACCCAGAGCGGGAAGCTACCTGGGAGACCGAGGAGTCTATTCGAGCTAGTTATCCTCATTTTGTTTTCTGATTCTGGTATGTCTCTATCTTGTTTCCGATTCGTTTCATTTTGACTCTTTGCAAATTTCGGGGACGAAATTTTTCTGTTAGAGGGGAAGAAGTTGTAACACCTAAAATTCGAAAGCATGTAAAATGACCATAATGCCCCTATAAGTTTAAAAATTAATTAAAAGCTTGTAAAGTATCCACTAAATCTCAAACTTCTGACAATGCACAAGGGATGCTCCCAAATAATTTTAACAACTTCATTTAACATTTTGACAAGTGGCAAAATTACCAAATTACCCCCGTAACATTTATAAATGAATAAAAGTATTATAAAAGTCCCGAATTCATCCCGAACCTCTGGAAACGAACTACAAATCAAGTGTAATAATTATGAAACATGCTACTAATATTTTTACAAGTCCAAAAATGTATTATTTACCTAAAATAATAATAATGCCGATTTATATATAATTAAAGTATTTTAAATACATTTTAAGTGTACAAGATAAATGCAAATCAAATCCTAAACTTGGTAAATAATTTTTCCAGCTAATAGGACCGAAATTTCTGCTCATTCACCTCCTTAAGGCTCGGCTATTACCCCATATATCCATTCCAAGTATTTTATCTTGATTTACCCTAATTTGTTCTAGCCGATAAATCACAATAATCCTCCCATAATTCATTCGATCCCTCCCAAAAGCCAAGAACAATTTTCTGGAGTTCATCACACTACTAAGAAGCTTGGAAAAATAGCAAGTCGATTTGTAGAGGCCTAAATCAAGAGCTATCGAATTTTCTTCCCTATTTCATTCGAAAGGTATTAAAATCCCAAATAATTCATTCGATCATGTTAAAATTCGTTTCTTATTTTTCTTGGAGTTCTTACCTTATGTATGATCTGTGAAAAATATGCACAAGGTTATTTGGTTCCATTTGAAGCCGTGGGAATTTATTCTTGTCGAAAATTCAAACCGAGAAGCCATAAATCGTGCAACCCTCTTCCGCTCGTTCTAAAAATTCCCTGGTATTTTTCTCAGCCTATATTGATCATATCTAACGTGGGAAAAATAATAAAAACGACCCATGCATTGTATATAATTCGTATGGTAATTATTGTGTTTTATAAACCCTAAATCGAAATAAATATAAACATCATGCATGCGATTTTTCCTGGACAAATGAATAATTTTCGTGGCCTCTATGATCTTCATACAACACTAGAAAAATGCTTATTTGATTCGTTGAGGCCAAAAACTATTTTGGTGGAATTATGTTATAATCGGCAAAAAGGAAAAATAAGGACAAAAATACCTAGCGATTTATCTAGGGTTTAAAACTGATGGGATCTGATCTTAAATGAACTATAATGATGTGTAAATGATGGCAAAATTATTGGGATCAATTAGGGTTTTATTTGGTTAAAAATTGTATTTAACGATTTGTAAATAAATATGAAAGGGGGTGTTTTGTCAATAATAAAATTCATGGGCCATTTTTGTCATGTTCTATATATCATGTATAATCTGTAAAAATTATTAAACGGGGGGCATATATGTAAAATTTGTGAGATAATAAATTAAGTTGTACTTGTTAATTCGATTTGGAAATTAAATAAATACAAGGACTAAACATGTAATTTCTGAAAAGTTGAGGTCGATTTGTGTTATAAATGATATTCAGGGGCTAATGTGAAAATTTGGATATTTATTGGACTAATATGTAATATAATTAATTAATGATTTAAATGTAAATTCTAAGGACTTAATATGTAACTTTACTAAATGGAGGGACCTATTGTGTAAATATGGAATAATTAAAGGTCTGATCGTATAACTCACTAAAATAAGTACTCATTGTGTAAATTTGATAAACCAAGGGTTTAATGTGTAATTATGCATGTTTGAAGGTTTAAAAGGTAATTTTGGAAGTTCAGGGGCATAAAATGTAAATTATGAAAACCTGAGGACCAAAGGTGTAACTATGATAAGGATACTTTATTTCCAGCAAATATTAATCTAATTAAGCTATGTACTAAATATTTCTAAAAGTGGAAACCTTCTAATTATGGAAACTTTCTAAAAGTGGAAACTTACTAAAAAGGGAAAGTTACTTAAAATGGAAAGACGTTTAATTAAGAATGATTTGTAATCCCCTTCTACTCCTTTAGGTGTGAAGAAGGAGAGACCTTGAGCTTTCCCTCATTTCTGTGCTTGTTTCTATTTTGCTTTCGTCATAAGGTACGGATACTCTGCCCTTGTTTCTGTAAGGGTTCCTATACACTATACAGTGATGTGACTTATGATTCTGTTTAGTTTTCCCCAAGCCATTGCTATGATCCCCATTTGTTTATGATCCTTTGCTTGTGAACCTTGATCTGTTGAACCTTTGATTTGGACCTTTGACACTAGTTCTGAACCTTGGATATGAACCTTCTGTTATGAACCTATTATGATGAACCTTATGATATGACACATCTGATATGATATGACTCTTAGTTGATACCCGAGCCACCTTTCTGTTACCTAGCCAGGAAGGTAACCTGACCGTGTCTGTGATGCACCACTGGCATGACTCATGTGTGGGTGAGTGATTCCTCACACCGTCCCCATTCTGATTATGATATGCGCATTACTTTGATTATGATTATATATGTTTCTGGGGGGCGTATGGATTGCAATCCTAGATCTGTTCTGTTTAGTGGATTTAACTGTATATGCTATGATATGATTTGTCTGGTGACTGGTGCTGTGTGCAATACACGCCTTTCACAATTATCTGGGAGCTGATCACTCCATTTGATACATGAGGTCACCCCTCATATTATCTGGTTGCCTAAGAGGTATCCCCTCTGTACGTGTATGATTATGAGTATGATATGATATGTTTCTGGGCTCGTGGTAGACGACTATCCTATTCTTCTCTTTTACCATTGTTTCTGATTATTACCTTATGATATTTTCCAGTGCTTCATTTTATTTCTGTTTCATTATCTTGTTGTATTATGTATCTGTTCACTGGGCTTTGTAAGCTCAGCCGCACGTTTTCTTTTCCGTGTGCGGCAGGTATCTAGCTGGGAGATGGATTTATGCTTGGGATGAGAGTTAGAGGAGCTTTTGCCTTAGATGATGTCCTACCCTAGTCTTACCATTTTATTTCAGCATTTTGATATTGGATCTATTTCGTTATGTATTTCCTTGGGATTATTTCTTTCTTTCATTTGGGACTTATGTATTGAATTCCAGTCATGTTGACTTGGATTATTTAATGATTATGTTTATTGGCTTCCGCTGTGATTATGTATGTATGCTTTGATTTGTCACCATAATGTGATGCTTCTACCCTTGCCGGGTTGGGGTGTTACAGTTTTTAAGAGTTAAATTTTAAATAGTTTAATTGAGTAATGAGTTTTGTACCAATAGTAAGAACGGCTCACCCAATTGTGACAAAACTATAAGATGGGTTTAAAGAGGGTACGCATTAAATTGTAACCTTAAAGAAACGGGTTTTTAATAGCTTTATGCTAACCTTTGTTTCTCCGCTCCTTTGTGCATCAAATTGGAGCTACCTAGTACGACTATTCTTTTGTACAAAATCATCTTAAGGGTGAATTAGCCTTCAATTCCATGCGTCACTTTGTGGTAATTATCCGAAACACTAAGTCTTTAGACTTATGCAAAAGTACGATATAATAGACGATAATTAAAGGTAATTCTTTGATTGGTAAACCCAGTACCTCAGTCAAAACTTTGTTAATTTAATCTTAGTAAATTGGTTAATAAAAAGTTTTATTAAAACCTATGTTATGAAGTTGTATGCATGCTTCTTCATACATAATTTTGATTACATACATAAAAAAGAAGTACCCTTAAATTTAAGTTTATGTCATCTAATTATAAGGAACACTTGAAGTTACAATTTTGCCTACGTAAGACCTTAGCTAGATTGTAATGACAAGGTAAATTTCATGATTACGTGAGACGTACATGAGAATTTGTAGTTTCTAAATTAGGCGACTTAATTGAGTTGTTAGTGAGACCTAGAACTCAAGGCATAAGATGGAGATAAAACATGTTTACAATGCAACTAAGTTTGGCAAATGTAAATACAATAATGATCTAGGAATTGCAATATGAGATTGTCAATTATTGTTTGACAATTACCATGTTGAATACTATCATTACTAGCAGATCAACTGATGTAATGGTACTATATCAGTTAGGATCATGGCTTTAAGAAAATTCTATGGTTTATATGAATATTAACCCATGGGTATTTAATTTTCTTAAAGATTAATTATCGAAAATACTAAAATTGAATTTTGTAAATTTTTTTAAATGTATTAATGCAACGTTAAACCGTAAACGTAGTTTGGGCTGTGGTAGATTGATCTAGTTCTGTTTTCAAACCAAATATTTGATTAAGAAAATTTTACTTAAAAGACAAACGAAGTCTCCTTTCCATGAAAGAAGAGTGAGACACAATCCTATTTTTTTTCATGAATGAGAAAGGTAAGATAGGAACATTAGAATTGTCTAAATTCTAATATATAACTCATAGTATTGAATTCTTTTGTAACAAATATGATATTTGGTTAATTGGAAAATTATGAGTGATTTAATTAGAAGCTAGACTGATTACCGCAAAAAGGTAGTAAAGGAAAACTATGATATTTTATCTAGTCGTTGTTGCTTTAACCCTTTAGAGGTGCTACATACCATTGTAGGGATGGTAGACCTATTAAGGAAGAAATTGCATGCTCAATTTTCAAGTTAATAGCATTGATCGACAGTCCATCATCTACGTAGTAGAATACACTCTTTTAGTACCTAAGTAATTGTTACGTATGGGTTTTCTCAAAGATGTAGGAAAGTAAATAGCACAACTATTTTCTTTTACTGGTTATGAAACACTTAAAATGTTGTCAAAACCAGTGGGAGCATTGTGTTCTTATCACTGAATAAGAAATTATTGTAATAATCTCTAATTCAGTGGGAGCTACAAGTTTTGTCATCTTGGTAGTAATCTACATTATTTCTAGAATGATAATTACTTTCCTTTAATAGACACTCATATTTTCAAGGATAGTCATATGCATTTCCTTGTTAATTAAGTAGTTTTATATCTACTAATTATGCTAATATATATGACACAATTATATTGATCACATAAACAAACGTGTGTCGTGTTGTTTATCTGCTACATGATGTTGTTCCATGCACAAGTGGGAGAAATCTTTATTATGTGCAAGGTACAACACATAGGAATATTATTTAAATGATTCTCTTGACTGCAAGGTAAGAGACTAACGTTCTAACACATCTAATCCAAGACACACTTGGTGTTGCAATTTATGTTATGTGAGAGCTTAGCTAGATTGCAACAACAAGGTAAATCTCCATGATTACGTGAGACCGTACATGGATAATTTACTCTTTCTAAATTATACAACTATTTAGAAAATGTGTCAAGATAATAACATAGACTATTTCAATTCTAATATTTATGTATTCATGGAGTGACATGAATAAATTATTTATGTATTCTTGAAATGACATGAATAAATGAAGTAATCTAATACTACTTCAATTTGAATAGTTATTTATTCTTGGAATGAAATAAATAAATGAAGTAATAAAAGTAACTTGAAATTACTATTGAAACCAAATTGGTGGTGTTCATGAATACTTTAGTTAAATATGTTTACGTTTTATTGTAAAGTCGCAAACATAAAGTCTTTTAACTGTTACAAGACTTATAATAAAGTAAGACGTTAACTTGTTATGTTTTTTAATTAAGACATACACACGAAGTCATTGATTTGATCAATGATTTAAAACGTATAGTGGAATTATAACAGTTTATGTTTTTTTGTTGAGACATGAACATGAAGTGACTTGGCCAAAAAGTACTTGTGTTATAAAGCCTGCAATTGGCTTGGAAATTATCATTAAGATGACTTAGTTGATAAATAGATAAGCCAAAAGAAATATGGTTATAATAAAATATTGTTAGATTGTATCACAATATTATTTCTAATGAAATACCACATGTTTCTGGTATGTTCAGTTAGGAAAATCAGACTCTTGATATATTGTTTGATTCAAGATAACTATATTTTCTTTTCTTCAAAAAGTTATCAAAGTTAGAATATTGAGTATGGATTGGATATACTTAATAAGACTCCAACCTAGAAGATTAATAATGTAGAACCCCAAAATTACCACAATCCGAAATGACCAAAATACCCTCTAATTTTGAAATTTTAAGAATTTATAAAATCACACAAATGGATATTATTTGAACTTAACCTAAAGTAATTAAAATCCTATGTACCTAATTAAATTAAGCTAACAAAACTATACATTACAAATCAAAAGATCACAACACAATGTTCTCCAATTCTAGTTCTAGTTAAGCAACATGTATATGTGATTAAGACCAAAATTTCGGCCCAAGTGAAGATGTAATACTACATTAACTTTGATTTATAATAAGCCCATAAGAAAATTGATCCATCCTTGTTTAGCCCAAGTCAAAAACACACGCAGTGGCGGAGCCAGAAAATGTAGTCGAAGGGGGCAACAATCGACAAGAATGTTTCGATAACGGGGCGAACTTTTTATAGTAAAGTTCAAAATGGGTCGGGTCGGGTTGGTCGGTTACATTAAATGCAAAAGACACTTCTTTCAACACTAACTAAACGAGCAATGTATATCACATGATAAAGCAATTTCATCGAGTTCATTTTAAATAAGATCAACTCGACTTGTAATCTATATTCTTTATTTTTTAACGGAATTGTAATCTATATTCACTTACAAAATATAACATACAACCAAAAATATAAAAGAGAAGAGCTAAGAGTGTCTAAACTTATATAGTTACAAATCACTCATACATACTCGTAAATTTTAACATGATTCTTCAGTAAACTCACCACGCATATATTACATCTATACATCAAACACAAATTACTGCAGACTTAAATGTTTATAAAAATAAAATTTGAACCGTGATTTCAATTGATTCTTCAAAGTAATAGAGATATATTACATCTATACATCAAACACAGTTGTTATTAAATATGTAATAAAAGCTAATAAAAAGTACACATTTGTTATTAAATACTGAGCATATGGATACCTGGACCCTGGTATCATATTATATTCATTATTATAATTACTCCGTACTTCATAGTTAAAGTTTGTGTCAGCTTTGAATAACCCAATCATGCAACCCCACTTTCCACTCTCCCACTTTCCCAAATAACTCATCTTCTCCATTTATTCCGGTAAACCAAACCACCGGAAAATAATAGTTGCACTAAAAAAACATATCATTGTTGGTTAATTTCAGTTGGGCTCAATTTTGTTGAGGGCAATTTCAGTTTTTGGATGAGGGCAAGAAATATAAAATCCACTAAAACCCAAAATTTTGCACTATAAAATTTTTTTTTTGGCCAATTTGTTGAGGGCACCGCCCCCCCCCCCCTACTTGTACACTGGCTCCGCCCCTGAACACACGGATTTCCTATTCATATATACCGAAAATATTTTTACCTCACTTTGAAACCCTAAAACACTACAATTACAAAAGATCGGCTGCCTCCTCTTTTTCCCTTCCTGTCGATCAGAAACAAGGCAGCAAGGAGGCCCTCTTGTGGCTTCAAAGTAGTGATTGAGCGTGTGTTGTTCCTGTTTCGAAATGAAGTGCTTGCTCGTGGGTTTTGGGAAGCAATTCTAAGGGAGTTTTGTTAGTGTTTTTGGCTGGAAATTCTATGGTTATTTGATCTTGTTATCCCTTCTCCTTGATCACGCTACCAGGGTAACGAATCTCCATCCTTGTTCAATATCACTCTTCTTGTTTAACCTTTGCCATATTCGATTCAATACTTGTTGTGCTTGTCAAATGGTACACATGAAATCATAGAAAGAAAGACACATGGAATGATAACTTACCACATGGAATAATGAGTTATAAACCCTAATATTAATCGACCTACTGTTGTGGTTTAATTCGAATTGCTATGTTCATGTTAAAACCTTGTAAGGGTCGACCTAGATCCGTTCTAACTCAACCATAATTGCTTTGTATCAAGATATAATCATTGGAATAATAAAAGCCTAATTGATCACATAAAATAATGAAAACTGCTGCTGCCCAGGAAATTAGTCCAACTTGATTCGATTGGATAAAAATGATGTGAGCGTATTTTTGAGTGTTTCTGGAGTCTAAAAGTAAGTTCAGGAAAAGGGCTTTCTGAAAAACTAAACCTTGTAATTTTTAGTGGTCGAAAAGGCACACTTTTCGATTTTACAAAATCAGGTGTCAAAACTGTGTTTCGGGTTACGAAAATTCACCTGTGGTTTGCGATTTTTAATTTAATATCTATAACGATTTATGACCTAAACTTTTTACAGAATAATATTTGGGATATAAGTTCATTGTTGTAATTTTTGTATATTTTTCTAAATTGTTTTGATGGGTTAAAGAAATACAAACTTTTCGGGTGTCAAATCTGAACAGAAATCTGGACGACTTGGCTTAAGGGATTTTTAAACTATAGTAATACTAAATAATAAATTCTGAAAAAATTAGTGGAAGTTCTTAAGACATCTAGGTACGTGTGTGAATATTTGGAGATTTTATTTCTGAGTTCTTATATGGTAAATAAATTCGACAAACAGGACCAATTCATATGTAAAATCTGTTAAAAGTGTAAAAGAGATTTAAAAGGTGTTATGTGTTTATTTTCCAAAGCTAAAGGGTTTAAATTGTGATTTTTCTAAAACTAAGGGACATAACTTGTGAAAACATGTAACTTGATAATATTTACATCTTATACCCTAATCTTACCATAATGACACTAAATCCCTAAGCTTGTTACAATTGCATAATGAACCCTTAAACTTATGAAAACTACACCATGAACCCCAAACTTATGTAAATGGCATTATGAACCTTAAGTTACTAAATATGGAAAGCTACTAAATATGGAAAATTACTAAATATGGAAATCCTGCTAAAATAAGTAATCTGATTTAAAATAAGTTATTAATCAGACGATCATAAATTCGTGTAGATTCGCTGAAGATGGAGTTACTCCCGATCTTTTCGTTTCTAGTTGTATTTTCAATTGCGGGTCTAAGGTACATATATTCTACCCTTTTTCAATAAGGGTGCTTTCGTTCTCATGATATTCTTGATCTTGATTCATTAGGATTCCCTAAGCCATTGTTATGTTCCCTTATACTTTGATTCGTTCTTCATGATCCATTTGACATTCGTCATTATGACCCTATGACATAAGTATTCGAATCACTTGATGCTTAGAATGTTCATTCGATTTTGTAACTGGATGTGAAAACCTTTCTAAATTTTATCATGGAAATTTTTGAGAAAAACTAATTTTAAAGTGATGTTTATGAACGACACGATACCACTTTTATATGAGATTTTATTAAACTTTTATGAAAACTACTTTTAAAGACTACCTTTATGGAAACCGTTTTAAAGATCATTTTTATGAAAACCCATTATTAAAAGATTTCTTTAAATGAACATTTGATAGAAACCTTTGAATTGAACCTTGCTATGAACCATTTGATTTCGAACCTTTGATTATGAACCTTTGAGATCCTATGCCTGATATGATTCCCTCATTTGACTCATGACATTCATTGACTGACTGTTATTCTTATTGTTTCACTCTGACATTTATTTAAATGTCTCTGCCATGCTATGCTTATGTTTTGCCATGCTATTTGAGTTACTATCTTTTTCTTTTGCCATGCTAGTTTGTTATTGTTGTATGCTATGATAGATCTGTGCCTGAGCTTAACTAGTTCTAGAGGTACTAGGACCATGTCTTTGATGGCACCTTAGGCATGACACTCCCATAGAGGTGTGATAGATCTACGGTGTTCCCCCCTATGTTTATGTATTTTATCGCGATCACTATTGGCCAACCTTATGTGTGCTTAGTCAAGTACTGACATACATACTTATGTTAGGGAGCGTATGGATGCATCCTAGGTTTATGTTTTATGTGATTATGGTAACCAGGTGGTGTGTGCCTTGCACTCCTTCTCACATTTTTATTTTATTTACTTAGAGGTCTCCCCTCTTCGTATACTTATATGGTATTTGTATGATTTGATAGATTATGTATGGAGTTCTTATGGCACATCCTTATATGAACCTTTCTTTATTTTCATTTCATTCCTTGTTTCATTCCTTATTCAGTTCTTATGCATTCTTGATTCTTAGTTCTCCTTCATGATTATGCTTTTCGTTTCGTATTCTTATTTCTTCGTTTGCTTATGCTTATTTACCGTTCCGTTATGTTATATATATCTGTTCACTGGGCTTTTTAAGCTCAGCCGCATTTCTTTTCCTGCGGCAGGTTTTAGTTGAAAGCTGGGTATGAGTGGAGAGTATCTTGGACTTAGAAGACTATACCTTGATAGCTATTCCGGATTTAGAGATGACTAGAAGAGATTATATTTAGACTTAGTACTTATTGTAATTCTCATTGTAACCTTGTATCTTCAGATTTTTCCCTTGTAATCATTGAAATTCATTTTGTATTATTTAGTAATATGCTTGTGTTTGCTTTGATATGTCACCATAACGTAATACTTCTACCCTCGTCGGGTTGGGGTGTTACAAATAAGACACCATTATATTATGGAATATGATGAATCACATTAAGTCTTAAAATGAAGTTCTGAATATGTTAAACTTCTGTTGAAGTAGGTTATTAACAAACTGATGTCAGGAATTGTCATTGTGTTTTGTAATGTCCCCAAAGAGAACATTGTATTGTTGCTCTATTTATTGAGTATTTATAGATAGTCTATAAATTACAAAAGGCAAGTGGGAGGTTTTTATATCTTGTAAAGATAAAATTACAAAATACAAAATCTTCTAAAATACACTAGTAAATATCATAATGAGGCTAAACATGTAAATGATAGACCTCAAGATGATGGAATTATCATTCATAGATCCGCAAGGATATCTCAGAAATTTGATTAATATGCTGAGGAATATGAGTTACAGGATCATGATAAATCTGTTTATCATAATGAATTGCAAATATTGAATTTGGCAAATTACTCGTACTATGAATGTTAAGATGCTGTCCATAAAGATAATCAATTTTGGAAACTTGGTTTATCTTGAAATCTATGGTTAAACTATAGAATAAAGATGGGTTTCTTCAAAGAGATGGAAAACCCTAGAGGTTTAAATCTTTGTGTAGAAATCATATGGACAATTTTGTACACATATTTAATGTATGTCTTATGACAAGATTATTAATCACACTTAAGTAATTAACTCATAGGCACATTAAACATATTAAGATGATAATTTTCATACCTACTTTCATTAATATGGAAAATGAAAATGGAATATCAAAACTCTTTCTTGAGTGATTACTTGTGCGAGGACGGTAAGTAATCAGAAGGAGTTTATGAATTCAAATAATCTTTGGAAGTGTACAAAGTGCAATAATTCATGAATAGATTAATGCATGCATCTAGGAGATAAAACTTATGTTTAATTAACAAATACAAGTTTTGATTTGTAATTGAAATAAGACAATTTCGAAGTATTCCTGAAAGCTAGTGGGAGTATTATGTTAATTTCCTAAATCATATATGTTATATAACATATAAGTAGTAACATTCCATATAAGTAAAATGTTAAGTCTTGGTTTGGAATGAAACTTTACTTGAAATATTTAGAAAATAAGACATACAACGTTGGAATATATGTTTATTGTTATAAACATGTGCGGTAAGTAAATAAATCTAATAGAACATGATATATCATTTAGAAAGTCTAAATGGATACGAATCTTTTGGAAAGATAGAATATGAACAAAATCTAAGTATGACTCTAAGGATTTTTCATGTACATCATGCTATTGTTGTATCATGCTTGAAAACAAGATGATTTGACAACATTAATATCTAATTGAAAGTTATTAGATAACTAGCATAATAAAATAGAATATGTTTGGATTTAGAATTGCATTTCTTGGAGTTGCTCTCAGATTTTATAGATGAACAATATGTCAATTGTTGTGCATATTATCATAGCCAAGGAATCAAATATTACACAATAGATATTAATGTTTACGGAGTTTTAATGAGCATATTGTTGTTTGTATACAATAATGCTGGTTTAATTGAGATGACACTCAATACTAGTCATGGTAGGATTTAATCCTTGGCTATATAAACTAGTTGTGCTCACTAAGAGCATAGATGCATTATACATTAAAGAATTAGAATACTTTAAACTTTAAAAATGTTTGGGAGTTTGATTATTATAAATTGGTGGTTGAGGTTGTCACACACTTTATGAAATATTATGTGGCAATATAAAATTATTTGAATGCGCACATACAAGAACTTCACTAGTTGAATTCTTGAAATAAGTATTCTCAAAATTCTGATAGATCAAAGTTGGTTGATTTATGACTTATCAACAAGTATGATTATCATGACTTGAGGCATAATTCATCAATTAGAATTATCATGCATTGATCTATTTAGTATTTGGATAAGGGATGTTAAACAATTATTATTCATAATGAATTAAAGTACTTTGTACGTTTGTTTTCATTAATAATAAATTGTGTCCTATATTTGCATGTTTTAATCCATGAATAACTTATGTTATTCTAAATAGTCCGTTGTCAATTAATGATATGGGAATATCATTGAGTTAAGAAAAATCTGAGTTTTGGTAGAATATACTTGAAAGTATTGATGAGTCGACATGCCAAATTCACATGATATTCAATGAATTGAATATAGGAATTATCCCAAACTATGTGATTGTACTTTATGGATCTAGTCATTAAGTAAATCATGAATAGTTATCCTGAGACTTGATATACCAGAGAACTATCATGAATGTAGTGCATTTCTTTGAAGCAATTTAACGTTATACGTAACTGGTAGTTATAAGGATTGTTTTCAGAAGTGTTACAAAGTTCATGGGTTTTGCTTGTAGTCAATAAAGAATTTGTTCCTTCAAATTCGTTTTGAATTTTAATACTGTTGGGCCCCTCGTAGGGTTGACAAGATGTTTGCGTGCGTGCGCTCAAGATCTATCTGGAATACGTTCAGAAGATTTGGTAATCTTGCCCAATCATAAACAACGAGAAACAGAATAGTTAATTATGGAATGACTGAGATCCATATTCATATTAACATGGTATTAGTAACAAAAGGATAATGATAATGATGAATCATTAAAAGATTTTTCCAAGAGACCTTACTCGAGTTGTACTAGAGGCATCGGCGTGTTGCTAGACGCTAACCGATGTGATTACACTATTGAAATATGTCCAAGTGGGAGCTGTTAGTTTTATGGACATAAATTAATAGACGTATGTTAGGATCGAACTCGAGACCACGGGATTGCACACTTTACGTATGAGAATTAAAGATTAATAATTTTATATAAAATGTTATATTTAATTATTAATAAGTATAGCGGCGGCCGGCCGCGATGTGGCCTGGCGGGAATTTTTTTGCGTTGTATTTGTTTATAATGTTGCTTATTAAAACGCGGCCTGGAGGGATTTTTTTCGTTGTATTTAGTTTATAATGTTGTTTATTAAAGAAATTAGTGATTTTAAAAATCCCATAAACCCTAGCCTATCACTATCTCACCCCTCATCCGATCAACCTCAAGATGAAGGAACTACTCTCGATGCGAGATTAGAATCATTAGTATTATGTTGATTTAAAAAACATACACAAAACTTTCACTTTCATCAATATCAAATATAGAACTCGCAAGTCGCAAGTTGCAAGAATTGCCTTGTACCAAATATTTGCATCAACGTGTGCCTACCATTTAAACTGCTGAGCAAAACTTAGAAGAGATACATATTTCCACAAATATTGAATTCAAGCAAGTGTAAAAGAAAGAATATAGAACTAATAGTCATAAAAGAAGATTCAAATTCAAACAGATATTGGTTCATTATGAACTCTCATCAAAAGTAATTCAACATCAAAATGTTACTCATCTATCACCAAAGCGTGATCTCAATTTATGATAAAACTTAATCTTCTTCTACTATGCAGTATGACGCGTAAAAATGTTAGTACAGAGACCTAATTGATCATATGCTGTCAGCAAAACAGTTTCAATTCAAAGAAATATTACTTGCATACTATTTGGTAGGTTTGTCGATAGACGAACTTTGACCCTCTACAGAGCTTGGTACCTCTCTCTCTTTACGAATATTACGCAGTCTCTCTTGAAGGCCTCTAACTCTATCTTCGGTCTTCATAAGCTTCCTATATCGATATGTAACTCACATACGAAATCCACCATATACGATAAGATAAGAGCACCAGACATATGGATAGACTTCTGCATTCTCTTTAGCTTTAAGATACTGTTCATATACCATCCCTCCAAGATACGGCGATCATTAGATTTTGTGGTGATAAGTTCCGTTCCCCTGAAAAAAAAAGACAAACAGACATTCAATGGGGACTCAGGAGTTAACACAGTGAGCATTATCATTAAAAAATATATAAGCAATCATGTACAAATATCATAAACATATTCAAGGTTCATTAGCTTTAAAGGTTTTTTTCGTGCTTTACCGTTTGTAGAAAAATTGTTTAGCTAACTCCGGCTCTACTTTTGAATGCGTCGTCGGCATCTTAACAGGCTCATTAGCGCACAAATAGGCCTAAACAAACACCTATATTTTATAGCCAAATTTCTTGATTTGACCCACTTGACCCATAAGGGATAAACCCTGGTAAAATACGAACATAGGCAAAAGAGTTATTCAATAACATATACACATATACAAACCTTATCACTGCGAATTTCATGATCATGGAAGTAATGGCTAATATGAATTGGTTTAACTTTCGATGCATAAATATAGACTGAAAATCTACCTTCATGGCCCTACAATATGAAATAGAGCATCAACTTTGGTGACATGCAAGTATCAATAATAGACGCATTCTTACCTGATCGACCATGAATTAGTGAAGTACTCCACTACGCAAAAGCTTATTATGTGCAAACAGTTTTAATAATTTATACCAAAAAGATGAAGCTTTCACAAATGCAACAAATAACATATGATCTGGTAGCTGAATATACCTTGAGTCCTTTGTTGTGAACTTTGGCCACCTGCATTCAAATGAAGAACAACCACTATCATAAAAGGGATCCAAAACGCACACTTGATATCTAAGGGGGTGTTTGGATCAGATTATTTAACCGTCTTATGAGATTGTTTTAGGAGCTTTTACTGTACTGTACTTTTTCAGAAGCAGGCTAGGGTTACGGATCAAATAGAAGTAGGCTAATGAAGAGGGCTTTAGTAGCCCACAATTTTTGGTGGGAAAAGCCCGGAGCAAAACGACATCGTATTCTATGACTTATAATATATAGTATAATATATTAAGTAGAATGGTTCGTTTATGCTTATTGAACTAACATATGAAAATAAGTAGCACAAAATGCATACCTTTTGTGTATGAACTCCAGTGCTCGAGTCCAAGACGCACATAATCTTTGAATATATTTGAATGTTCTCAATAACTGATGTCTCAGCATCTCTGATCCTTTTTTTTTTTTTTTTTTTTTTTTTTTTTTGTGAAAACCCAAGGCTGCAGGCATACCAAACAGCAGTCATATAATTAGTTCAGCAGTGTTCAATTTTAATGAATAGATTTAAAACTCACAGCAATAGATATCTATATAATGATACCATGAAGAAGTATTTAGCTCATAAAATATGGCATGCAAAGAAAAAAGATACATCCTCTAAATTAGTCCCTACCTTATTTGTAATGGTGATAGCTCTGTTCATAAACTATTAGTGTTGATAATCGCAAACTCAAATTTTGTGTTTATAAAACCTTAATGCGTGTCTCTCAAATACTTAATAGCCATACCTTGCTTGTGGCGGTCCGGCATCCTTGGGGTCTTCGGGAAAACCTTTAACGGAGTTGGTGTCAATTGGACGGAACACCTACACAGTTTATACCAACAGTGGTCAACTTTGTACAAAACATAAAAAAAATAAAAATTAAGAATTGATCAACAGTAAACATACTTAAACATGATACACTGTGACGATTTCCCATGAAAGGTACCCATCTTCCGAATCCCCGCTCCTTTTCCTACTCCCATCCCCATCCACATAACTTCATATCATACAGAACAGCAAAAACACCAAAACTAATTAATCCAATCAAAACCTATTTGTAGTATTTGGCCGAAAAAAAAGCAACGCTATGGATACCACGATCGATCACCATCGATAAAGAAGAATCTTTCCAAACCACCTATTTGTGATGACAAATGAAATCAGTCAGTGATTACCTAATGGAAAATAGAAAATAGCGCCTTCAAATGTCGACACCGTCCAAGAATCTCTAACATAAGCATCCTACTACTTTTCACCCAGGTTCCGATTCCACTTCCATTTCCATTTCCAGATTTAACCTTTTCCGCAACCTAATATCACTCCCTTCGGGTGTGGCCGAAAAAAGAAATCAAACATTAAACAAAGTCAACTATATAAAGAAACTCAATTTTTTTAACAAAGCAAAAATACATTTTCACATTACATTATAAGTTCTGTTAATCATTTTTTATTGGCATAAAATATTTTTTAAAGAAAAAAGAAGAGATCTTTTTATTCATTCTGGTGGCGTGTATAATCAACTTTTGGTTGTTTCTCCGAGAGTATCTTGTTAGCTTGCTGATTGCCCATTCGATGGCTGTAAATGTTTAAAAGTTACAAATCCAAACAAAATAATTTGAAAAGAATCAGTTAAATTTTTGGTTTTATATATTATAAGCATATTTTTTGCTTATCGCATTTAAATTCCAATAAGCTCACAACGTCCAATACCTGTAAGTTGTTTATTACACGGAACTGGAACCTATTTGTTCCATCCGCTTAAGTCTTTCCTCAAGCGTTACTTTTCTCCTTCGCTATTGTTTAGCACCAATACCTGAGGGTTTACTTAACTTTCTTAATCCTGATGAAGCTCATACTCATCAGCTTTTCAATTGCACCGTGAGTCGCATTCTCAGTTATATAGACCTGAAACACAAATAAAAAAAAAAACATGGAGCCTGAATTTCTGGAAAAACTTCAAAAGCAAGAAAAGAGCTTCTAACTTATTGGTAATGCATCTAGTAATAAAGAAAGGATCTGATATTCACCATTTCCCTATACTTGAGGCCTTGCAGGCCGGCTCCAACAGCTCCTGAAACGATGATATCAAATCTCCAGTAGTTCAGCTCCTCGGGCTGCAAATAAATTTGATATAGATGACGAAAACTCAGTATATAGTGAATCTTCTAAAATAGAAAGAAAAAAAAAATTGCATCCATCAGTTCACAAATGATGGTGATAAGGAAACATTTTTTGGGCTACTATGTACGCATCATAGTTAATAAGCATTTACTCATTCAAAAAAATGTCTGAAGAACGATTACCTGTGTATCATGATAACTGACCTCAGCTCCCAATACTTTGATCGAGTTCATAAGGACCAAAGACAATCCAAATACAGCTTCACCTACCAGCAAGCATAATGGGTTGAAAGTTATTTGAAACTGAATCAGCAAACAAAAGCTGCAATTGTAGACATAGAAAAATTGAAGTAAATGCCTTGATTCAAGCTCCTACCACTTTTCAATAATCAGCTTTTTGAAAATGCTAATTTTAATTTAATAAACAGTTTACAGATAATATGGACCAAATAGAAGATGCACACAAATAAATCCACGAACCTTGATTGGTCGTCTTATTTGACTGAAAGTTGCCGCAAACAGCTTTCGAAGTGGTTGATGTTTGTTCTTGCATACCTGTGATAATGACACAGTTATAGGATTCAGTACAGTCAAAATACACGCAACACATAACCTAATTACACATCAAAATAATGTATTTACTTTATATTTAAAATAAAAAGTTCACAATTAAAAAGTTTGTACCAAAAACTCATGATATCCTAAAATCAGTTGGTACAGCTTTATATGCGGTCTGTAGCCACACATAAATATGCATAAACTTGGATAATACCTGTATTGGAGTCAACATATTTTTTTTTACTTATTTTGTGATATGTTTGCTTCTTGGTTGCCGCTGTCAAGTCCTTATCCTGATTTAATAAGTATTATGTAATCATATTTGACATGCTAACTAAGTAAATATAGACAAAAAGGGTTCCATGTCCCCCCCCCCCCCCCCCCCCGCCACATACCTGTGCAAAATTTCATCAGGATCATGATCGCCACACACCTGAAAATGCAAATATATCAAATTAAATGTACAATCAACCTAATGAAAATAAGCAAGCATTTTTGTGACATATAGACCCTAATATACCTGACGTAGCCTTTGAGAAAACGAATAATTAACACCAGAGTTGACTGTTAACTGATGATAAAAAGACGCCCACTCATAGCGAGTAATATTCTTTGATGACTGAATTTCATTGTGTGAAAAGAAATACATGAGTGCCAATAGTTGAGCAACCTGGCGGAATATAATCAAAGGAGAGAATTAGATTTGGTAATTATAATTAAAAAAATGTCAAGATGGGTCGCATCTATTTAATAATGGGTCAAACGGGTAGAATATACATAAAGATTTTTACACCCCAAAACTTGAAAAGATATTGTTATTATAACTTTATGCTATTGTAGTTTATTAAATGCGGTGTAACACCTTATACGATTAGACAGTCAACGAAAGTTACATGGAAATTCAAAAGCTTTAATTAAGTTATAGTGACCAAAATAAAAGGTATACGACCTCAGGGACTTAAACAGGTCAACTGAATCAGAGATATGACTTTGGAATTAAGCGGGTAGATTAAAATTGTATCATATAAAGAGACATATAGATATATTTCTGAAACTATATCTACCTTTTCGAACAGTTCTGGAACCTCGCTGGATAAAATTAAGGCACGCTTCAGGCTGGAAATAAGCTTCTTAATGGGAATAGAAAAGGGATCACCACACTCATTCCTAGAGAAACGAAAAGGAGAATATAAGGATACCATTAGTGATAGTATATTAGTATGCGGGGTAGTCATGACTCAAAAGGATAACATCAGATGAACCTGCTCATTTACCGTTCTCACGATCTCCTCTTGGAATTTCTGCTCCACCTGTTCAAAAGTCAGTTCAGAAGGGCCGCTTTCCTCATATCCGATTTCCATGTTTCTCATGACTACCCGTTTGCTTCACCATCCGTCTTATGAATGTGGTCGATCCAGATCACCTCTATGTCCTGCTCCACACACCAACAAATACAAAACAAACATACAATTATACAGGTAAAGTATCATATGCAGACACGATATTAGTTGGTAAGATATGAGGAAAGCGATTTATCATTATAAACATATTTATCACCACGGTTTACGATGATTTTTATCAAAAAATCATAACATAGTAGTAATAACAGTATTCCTTTTAAACTCGGTACATAGCAGCAATAAGAGTAATTTATACACAATAATGGCGTTCGACTGTATTGCCCGTTTCGACCCGGCCCATGAACTTGCTGACGTAGGCTTAAAAATGACCCATTTTCACTCATTAACTATATCACATAAATTCACAGGTTTTGTTTTCTTACAATATATTTAACCATCTTCACAAATGCAGGAATGTAAAATTGAAATGATGATATCATAAGTAAAAATACCTGTGAATATCTCATGGCCACCACGTATCTTGTACAACCAGTCATTTGTTCACAATATAACGCAATAGCTTTAGCTTAAGATTTACACACACCTGCAAAAAACGCAATGGCAGCCCGTATAAATTTTGATCAGACTCAAAAGGATATAAATAGTTTGTTGTTAAAAAGAAAGAATGCAAACAACCTTAAAGACACAATTTTTTCCGATGTTCTATTTCTATGTTTGAGAGCATTCAGCACATAAGAAATTACCTATAAGTGAGCAGCTTCATATCTACTCGGTTAACATGGAAAAGGCTAATCATCCACCTATAACAGTTTAATGAAAACGACATCATTAATCGTCTGAGTATATGAATCAGTTAAAATAGATGTGTGCACTGGTAAAAATGTGAGCATTTTTTATGTCATACGAACATAAGCCTTAGAGTAAGGAGAATCCAGTAAACTGTTAATATTCATAGCTTACTCACTATTCAACGCCTTTCTTCCCAAAATCAGTCAATACGCAACTTAGAACACTTGCAAATTATGCTAACGACACGAAAAGCTCCAATCTTTACGCCTATTCAACTCACCCAAACACAAAAACACTAAATTTCCAGTAAACCCATATCCAAAAACCCAAAAAGCACCAATCTTTATAACCCATCACACAAAATTAGGTCAACTAAAATGGGTCAAACCCAATTTCAAACAAAACCCATAAACAAAAACTGAAATCCAACAATCTTAAACAACGGCCATCTCATTAAAGAACACCAACTAAGCATATAGATATAGATAATTAACATTAAAAGAACAAAAGGGTATTAATTATTAATAGTATATATACCTTCCATGATGATAAAAATCAAAAATTGAAATAGGTTAACAGCAGTAGATCATGACGTTTACACAACTCAAGAAACAACTGTAACACCGGCTTATCTAAACCAATCATTCTCCTAGAAATCTTCCGGCACCAACAAAACACCAAAATCGAAACCCACAGGAAGTAACAATTGCTATTCTTGGTGATGATTTGTGTGTGTGTTTGTGTCTGTGAGAAAGAGTACCCCCGAAGATTCTAGCTATCTGTGTGTTAGATTTTTTTTTCTTTTTTGTATATAAAAATTGATTGCAGTCTCCGAAGTCCTTCTTGCTCGATGGTCCCTAAAAACAATAACCCATTATCAAAAATGAATCTTATTAACAGCAAGAAACTCAGTTTAACATCAAGCAATACTGTGAAAACGTAGAGGGGGGGGGGTGAATGCGTTCCCGTTTTAAAAACTTAAAACTTGTTGTATCAAATTTCCAATTTGGCTTGTTCTAATATGAAAGATGTCTGTTGTAGTTTATGTCTAGTATAAACTAAAGTATGTTGTCACACAAGTATTATCAACTAATCACAACACAAGCAATCACATAATGCAAACATAAAAGTAAAGAGATAAGTAAAAGAAAGCGCAAACCGAACACGGTGATTTATAGTGGTTCGGTCACGGAGCTCCTCTCCACCCTACTCCACTCCCCGAGTACCCAACTCGAGAGTTACTTCACTAGATCAACAAGCTCCCTTCTTGGCGGAGAAAACCTTACATACGTCGCTTACACTTTTTCCGACACTAAGCTAGATGTCGAGTTCTTTACAAGGGTTCAACCACTCCCGCTATGTTTTATGGCCCAACATAGAAACCTTGTGTTTTATGGCACAAACACATAAACCACCTAATCTAGTATGAATAGATTGTGATGCAACAATGATCCATGACATAAGTGTATCATGGATATGAATGACTATTCTAAATGAACTTCCATTTAAAGGAAGCCTTCAATGGATGAAGATCACAAGCTCCCTAAACTTGTTGTGATGGATCTTCATATATGTATGTGAAATCTACATGAACTTCTTGAATAAGAAGTCTTCAATCATTGAGGATGTCAAGTGCCCTTGAATCTTCATATGTTGGAATGATATGGTGAATAATGACTTCAAGATCTTCTAACCTTCTTGGTAGATCAGGAAGTATGCTATGGATGATAACTCATGATCTTGAGCTTGCTTCACAAATCATAACGAATGTATGCTTACAACATAATGAAAGTTAGTAACATTATGATCATTATGTAAAGGGTGATTAATGTATGAATCTACATTATTTGCTACTGATCTAAGTGTATGCAAAGGGTAAAGGGAATGTGTGTTCTAGTTAAATAAAACTATGGATAAACAATGGACTACTATTTATAGAAAAACCATTTGTACATGCCACGGATTTGGAGGATCCAAATAAAGGGATCCGCCCTTTATGCAGTTTGGTTCCGCCGGGACCTGACAGCTAATATCTAAACAAATCTTTCCATATCAAGTTAAGTCATGTCAAGATCTTGCAAAGTCAACTTTGTAACTTAAAGATCTTTCCAAAATATCACCTAAATCAAATCTTACATGAAATCTATCAAAGATCTTTCCAAGATCTTTCCATATCTATCCATATCTACCAAAGTCAACTTTGTTACTTAAGAATCTTTCCAAAATATATCTTTCCATATCTTGCCATATCTATCCATATCTACCAAAGTCAACTTTGTTACCTAAGAATCTTTCCAAAATATATTTCAAATCTTCCTAAGATTTTCTAATGATGTATGCAATGATGTCATGAACATATTTCCATTTTAATTCATAAAATGTAAATAATGTAAATGTATATATGTATGTCCTATGTATATACTAGCTTAACTAATATATGTTTGTAAATATGTATCATGTTAGTTTGACACCTAAAGTGTACTTATCCTATTTAGGAAACATGACAAATGAGGTTCTAAATAGAATAGTTAGCCTTTTAAAATACTTAATGACCTAGCCGTATTTTAAACATTCTAAATGGTCTGTTAAGGGTTTGATCATAATGCCACATAACAAACATGTACGAACCTGTGTTGTATCATACGAAGATTCGAGAAGTCAAGAGGTGTTGGATGTATGTTGAGACAAAATAAGATTACAAGTAACTTGTACATTTTACGTTATGTATCAAGTTACATGTTTGTCATCAATCAAAACAAACGAGATTGCTTGCACTAACAATCTCCCCAACGAGACTGCTTGCACTAACAAATACAAATTCCTCACAAACCCATTATTAAAACACAATAAAATCAAAAACCCATTATTAAAATTGCACCTTTTTAACATCAAGAAATATAAATTCCTCACAAACCTATTATTAAAACATAAAAATAACAAAAACCCATTAATAAAATTCAAACCTTTTTAGTTTCTTCAGAAGGTAAGTTGGTGAAGATTCTGGATCTTCCTATACTGATCTAAAGTTTTTTATTTTTTGGGAGGAGAAGAGAAGATTCGGGAGTATTATCATTGCATAAGTGGGCCGGATCTGTCAAGAACAGGCCGGAAAATCAGGCCGAAAGTGGCCCCTTTTTTTTCTTTACTGTAGCTATTTCGCCAAATGTGGCAGTGCAACAGTGAAAAACGACGCAAAACGACGTCGTGACCGTCGCTTTTTAAGATATATATATATATATATATATATATATAGGGAGACTTTCTTGCGAGAACCATCTTATCTGCGAGAACTGACAGAACCACCAAAAACATACATGCACGCCTTTTAAAATAAAATAAAAATACATGCAAGTCATCAATAATCGTAAGTATCCACCTATGTTCTTCAATATCATCATGAACTCATCCTCTTTTTTCACAAAAACTTTACACACGGCCGCAATATTGTCATTGCATGCCTTATAAGAACATACATGCACACCTTCAATGAAAAATTTTGTATTTCCAATTTCTTATCAAATTCTTTAGAACAACCATGTTTTTTTTAAAACATATATGTTGTTTTTAGAACATATGTGCAAAAATACAATTATTGAAGGCGTGCATGTATGTTTTTGGTGGTTCTGTCAGTTCTCGCAGATAAAATGGTTCTCGCAAGAAAGTCTCACTATATATATATATATATATATATATATATATATATACTTCAAAGCTATATATATTATATATATATATATTATATATATATATACTAGACTTCAAAGCCCGCCCAATGGGCGGGCATGACTTGTAATTATAGTTTTCATGGCCCGCCCAATGGGCGGGCATGACTTGTAAGCCCTATCGGGCATATAAGCCCGCCCACAGGGCGGGCATGACTTGTGAATATCGTTGAAAAAAGTAAGTTTACCAAAAATAAAAATACAAACATACTAAATTACATATGTTGCATACCAATAACTAATACCTTTGTCTAATACGTTAGGCGGGCTATTATTATTATTATTATATGTCGTACGTCTAATTCCTTCAGGGAGATGTTTAACCATTTTACTGAAATTAAATAATCCAAAAATCCTTGCACAAACTCATCAAAATTTGCAATTCATTCACGAATACACTCTAAATAAACTTGAATCCGCTAATAATCTCAAAAGTTCATTCCTCACTAATATTCTTCACATGCGAAGATACTAACTAAAGTTAAATCCGGTAATAATCTCAAAAGTTCATTTCGAATTCATATGCTAAGATATTTTAATGTAACATATACTCTAACAAAATAAATTCTAATGTAACATATACTTCTTCTCGTACTCTACGAATTTTGCATTCCATTCCACTTCAAGAACAACATTCTATACTTCTCCTCGTACTCTACGAATTTTGCATTCCATTCCACTTCAAGAACAACATTCTGGGGGAGTGTGGCGGCTTCAGTGTCTGCACAAAGGAAAGAAGAAAATCAGAATCAAGATTCACTGGTTCAGAATTATATTAGTTCCAAAAAGTAGTTAGAAATTTGAGTGTTAGAGGTGGCAAGTTTGGTCGGGCAGATTTAGGTCGTTATGCCTCAAACATGCCAAATGTGTATTGACCACCTGAAAAATTAGTCATTTTTTGTACCATATTCAAGATACTGGCTATTTATATAGAAGTAAAAAAACTCGGAGTAAAGTAATTCAAGTCAGCCTGACCCATTTTCACCGACAAAAAACTTACCCATTTAGTTGGTTTTAAGAAATTATTTTTCTAAGCAGATATAGGAATACACTTTTCACATTTACCATCATCATGCGATTATTGAAGAAAAAGAGCATACCAAGAACAACTGGAGCCAAAGATAGCCATAAAGTACCGGGTATCGATTGTCCAATAATGAAGCGAGAAGTAGCAGAATTGAAGAACGGCACACGGGCTGTTCATCATAAACAAAAAATAAAAAAACTTCCAAGAATCAGTTTTCTCTTGTTTTCAGTCAAGAATTCATTTACATGTCTGTTACTCATGTATTCTACCTTTGATCGTGTTACTGTTCATTCAAGAAGTGATCGCATACAAAACATGTTTCCACCCGTTTTTACTCTTATCTATTCCAAACCTGTTAAAAAATATATTTTTCTGTCAATATTATTTAGAAAAACTTGATAAGTAAATCAACATTGTTAGTAAATCAACATTGTTGGTAAAATATTTTTTTTTCATTCGTATAGGAAGGAAGGATATAAATTTCATGATAGCATCTCGATCATTAGGTAAAAGGAACTGGCCATTTGGCATGTTTATATCTGAGCATACCTGATTACGATTTAAATACAAACAATTAGTAATAGAACCTTATTCAGGAGACTATTTGCTCCTATAGATGACCACCTACAAAATATGAATACTTATTTGTGGCGATATAGCTGCTTGATGAACTAAAAAATACAAATACTTACTTGTACCTTGTTATACCGGCCTGTTATGCTTGGTTGTGCACCAGTAATAGGAGGGCCTGATTATGTGGTTCTTCCAAGTATTCATGGTATCTCTTTCCAAATTCTTGGTGATCCTGTAGACGTCAAAAAGCCACCAAGACAAACATTAATTAGCCCAATTCATGGCAAAAACTTACAGAATAAGATGGGTCAGTTAAGAACAACTTTAAAAAAATAGTTTATGCTTAAAAGTAAAAACTGGTCACTTGAAAGGGCGCTTGGATTTAGTTTGGCATAGATTATTAGATCATTGCGTTAGTTGCAGCAGGTAATAATGGCTTTCACGGCTTACGTATATTTTCTTGGAGTGAGTACTACTGTTTATTTTCAAAGCCACCAGCTCTGGCATGAAAGGGCAGCCGTCACTTGTAAACTCAGTTGATGCCTCAATTTTCAAAAGCGTCATTTGATGCTTCCTGCGTTTCCTTGCGTTTCTTGAAATACTGTCCCATGTAATTTTTGAGCGGTTTATTAATCTACTTGAAGAGCTTTGAGCCCAGTTCCTTTCCTGCTACACGAATGCATAAAGCTTAAACAACACAAAAACTGGATTAAACCATATTTTCACCATAATTACACAAGTAGAACTTACAATATCATATCCATTACCATGGTCTTAATCTTTTTTATCTTTGCTTAAATGACATTTGCAGAATTTTTGTATGTTTTTTTCTGCATTGTAATATGAATACAAATGGTATATTATCGAATTGCGTTATTATTACAAATGGTATAAGATGCTGCTATAGGTTATGGGTAAAACATGGAAAAGTGGGTGGGTAAAATGGGTAATTTTAGTACAGACTAAAAAGGGCCAGGTTCGTTTGACCCTGATTGACATGTTCACGGTTAAGCTCAGGATATGCTTTATTACCATCTGATATAATATCTTCAGCTTAGGAGATGTTTGTTAATTAAGAACCTGGTATTTATACATTACAAACTTTCGGTATATGAATAACCCACTTAGTTTGAGATCACACAAATCAAAAGATCCTACTGTTCAGCTATGATAACATTCACATAAGTAACATGTTATGGACTTACTTCTTTGAAAGCATGCTGGGTAAGAAGATGACGTTTTATTGTTGATAAAGCCTCATGCGGCTACACTATAAGATTCCTTAAGCCTCTCAAGAGCAAGAATAAGAAGCTTTGTATCGTGCTTGTAAGACAATGGTGGAAACGGTATAGGTGTGAACTTTCTAGGTTCCAACCAATGCACTGTAGTTGTGTAGATAGTCACAGCTTCTTCTGGGGTGACATACGGACCATCTTTTTAAGTAGTTGTGCTGGAGCTCCTGTAAGAAACATAGAAAAGCAGGAAATTAATTATCTCCAAACATGCGCCTAAGTTTCAAATTCTTATATAACATATAAAACTGTGAAATGTCACTCATGTTGAAAAGCTGAAGCATTATACAAAATAGGAGAATAAAAACTAATTATGGGCGACTGGCAGTATTGAATTTCAGCTAAGCCGTGTATGGAGTGAACAGACAGATAAAAGTCAAAACCCACATTTAGAAGGTAAACAAAGAAGCAAACGAATTTAAATAACATTATATATAAGAATCAGATTCGTGAGAAAGTTTAACTTGTTTGAGCCACATACTGTTAAATTTACTTTATTGCAACATCAGAAAATAGAGCTATAAATACAATGTACCTAGCTACTAAAGCATGAGCTTCCATGTGAGGCACACCAACGATAGGCAACTGGTAAGTAGCAGCAATGTTTCGAGCTTTCTGCACACCAACTTCAATGATAATTCAAAATGGTATTAAGAGCTTGGCTTCTAACAAAAGTATAGGGAAATGAGACTTGCTTAAGACACAGCAATCTTAATACTTGAATCCTACATTTTTACCAATTACTAACTTTAGGGATGCATAATGCACATACTCTGACAGTATACCGTCTGGCACAAGTGTAAATGGTGACAGTATACCGTCTGACAGTATTCAAGTGCTTAGATAACAACAGCAGCTGGAAAAATGAGTGTACCTCGTAGACACAGACTAAGTCCAGGACCGATTGTAATTGCAACTGCAGAAAGATCAGCCTCAGTCAAGTTAGCTTTATCAAGTGCATCCTGTACTACCTAAAGCATACCATAAGAGAACAGAAGTTAATATCATTTACAAATATTATTTTGATTTAAAACCATGAACATTACAAACAACCAGTAAAATACTTGATGCTATTGATAGTAACTCTCTAATTCAGTTAAACTGTTTCTATGTGATGCAAAGAATTGATGAATCTATCATATATAAATATATACTGAATAAAGGCCAATTAATAAATGTCATACCTGATCAATCACCTGGGAATGAGCTTGTTCTGCCATTTTCGGAGCTACTCCTCCATACTTTGCAACACAGGACCAAAAGAGTGACAGTATTGCCACTTAGCTTCACGACATTTAAAGTTGATTACTTAATGCTTAGGCATAGCAACTTCTAAGTACACTTGTATACATGTTTGGTTCATTTCCTGCTTTATTCAGTTACTTGGTAACATCTCATAATATATAGCACGTAGGAAAGCATATATCATACGTAATTCATAAAACACATTAAGCATAGTCAATTTTAAGCATATATCTTAATTGAGCTTAAAGGAGCTCCTCGGAAGGTTTAAAAATAAAAGAGAACCATCTCATAAGCTACTAATACTCTTATCCCAAATCTACTAACTATTTTCTAAATTCAACCCAAATCCATCAAGTTTTACACAAAAAGCTTTTGCCTAAAGTTGACTATTTGGTAAAGGTAGCATGATACATAAGTAATTCAAGACGACATCTGCTCCATACGATGGTTCTCACTGGAGAAACAAATAGAAAACACTCTTTACCCTAAAACAACTATACCACAAATGCATAAAAAAAAAACTTTAAAATCACCTCTTCTTTTTAGCTCGTTCCAGCCACATGCCTTCATCTCAGCCACTGCACTATGAAGTAATATAAATCAATAATTTTTCTAATCAATACAATGTGCCAACGGCGATAAATATCACCAAAAATTTACAAATTTTCCTGCTTATCCACTTAGATTGTCAACCGAATCAGCATCCTCGTCATCTTCTTCCATCTCATAAGCTACTAATACTCTTATCCCAAATCTACTAACTATTTTCTAAATCCAACCCAAATCCATCAAGTTTTACACAAAAAGCTTTTGCCTAAAGTTGACTATTTGGTAACGGTAGCATGATACATAAGTAATTCAAGACGACATCTGCTCCATACGATGGTTCTCACTGGAGAAACAAATAGAAAACACTCTTTACCCTAAAACAACTATACCACAAATGCATAAAAAAAAAAACTTTAAAATCACCTCTTCTTTTTAGCTCGTTCCAGCCACATGCCTTCATCCCAGCCACTGCACTATGAAGTAATATAAATCAATAATTTTTCTAATCAATACAATGTGCCAAGGGCGATAAATATCACCAAAAATTTACAAATTTTCCTGCTTATCCACTTAGATTGTCAACCGAATCAGCATCCTCGTCATCTTCTTCCAGTATTTTCGCAAGTTCGGCCTGCACCCGTTCCAGAATCACCTTCTTCTGCAGCTCCAACTCACGCTGCTGATCTTCACCAAATATATACCACCCCAACTTCACTGTTCATATAAAGAAAAGTAACATACCACAACGTGTTAATGTAATATGAATAATGGTTAAATAAATAGCAAATATAACCTTGGTCCATGATGGAACGCTTGCTGGTATCATCTTAGAAGGAGAGTTGAGAACCTGTGACGAAAAATGTTTCATATAAATTGTACAGTTGTAGCATCAAGTGAGTCAAAGATAAGCTACTTCTATGATTAACTACCAAGGTTGTGAGCGTACTTGCAACCGTTCAAGATAAACTTGGACACCAACAGTAACAAATGAGCTTATCTGACAAATATGCACTTTGTCCGATATCTGACAAAGATGGCAGTACTAACAATATATCCGATAAAGCTAACAGTATTAACTTTCTTGAGCCAGCAGTGTTAATGAAACATTTACAGGTTGGAAAAGGTCACAACAACTACCAAACTCATCTCTAAATCTGCATCTCTTTTATGGGGCTAAACACCAAATGTTTATTTTAGAGCAAGTTACTGCAGAATATTGGAGATATTCAAGTCTTGGTATTTTCCTAAGCCCGACATTTAAAAAATTCACAAAATTTTTTTACATATATATTTACAGTAAAGGAGGGAACAAACTATTTACTTACCAATCAATATACCTTGTTGCAGCTCGCCATGAGCAATAAAGCTGCCTTTTTGTTCCTGTCAACAGCATTTTTGCATATTTAGCCGAAATCAATATTTTCATATTCACTATTATCCATACAAATTCATTGAATCCCAGTATCACATGATTATGGAATAAGGAGAAATAAGAAATCTTACCAAGTGAACCCTGATAAGACTAATTACATGCTTTCTAAGAGATATCAGTAGTAGAAACAATTGCTGTGTGTGCGTATGTATGCTTTGAGTTTTGTAAAAGCTCACCAGATTAAGCCTGTGACATTGCCAGATCCATTCACAATCTAATGGCACCTGAATGACATTGCCAGATCCAACGTGTTATATATTGGAACTCAATTAAAAAGTATACCTGATGAAGACTTCATAGGAAGACCACCTGTGGAAGAAAAAACATGTATAATGATTAGCAAGTTTACATTAGGGTTAGTTTAAAAAAAATTGTTGTGCTGGGTTTGTTTTGATTTAGGGTTTGTAGGTATTGTTTTGAGTTACGTGATCTTTTAATGTTTTTTTAAATCTGGTATATACTCTAAAATATATACATAATCTATTCCTTAAATATAGTTTAACAATATCAAATTTTTAAGCATGACTTACTTTTTTTGTATTGTAAATCACAAAAAAATGTGTTGGTCTAGTGGTAATCAACTTTGTTGATGTTACTGATGGAGCGTGATGTGTCGTTGCGGTTTAGCAGTATTAATGCCTACTCAAGTTTTAAATTCATATTTAGCCGACTTATCAATAACACACACACTTAACGAGCAGTGCACCCGGTCAGTATGAATATAATGGTAAGTAGAGTGTCGATCACTAAGAGTGGAACGTATTATCTAGTTATTCTAATAAGTATTTTAATATTCTAAGTTAGCTATACAACCTAATCTAACGCAAGGGGGTTCAGCCTGAGAGACTGGCACGTTTTGGTTGCAATTAAATAATAAACTAAACTAATGAGCACGAATCAGTGATAGGCATGCACGTACACAGATAAATACTCGAGACAATAAGAAGACCTGTCCTGATGATTAAGTAGATTGTCACTTGTTTTATTGATAGTTTTATATGAAGTGTATGTAATTAACCCTTTCTCGTTGGCCCTAATCTTATCGGCGAGTAAACCCTTAATGATTACTTATGTCTAAAAGTTATTCCTAAGTGATCAATTTAGTAACAACCGTGGGAGCCACATTCTCTTCCGTAGTCAAATGCGCAGGCCACTAATAAACACAGAGGTTATCAATGCACTAATAAGTAGTAACCAAAGACATCAACATATAAACTTTAATTGATGGGAAAACAGTTTTAAGGGAGTGCAATCTTTCTCGTCACATTACACAAGCCACCAATCCTGATGAATTAAAGTTTACTAACACAATAAAACAAAACTACTTAATGAATTAAATACATGCAGGACCTTATCTTCGTTCGGGTGTGTCTTGTGCTGCCTAATCGTCTGAATTCGGCCTTAGGTTTCTGTGGTCTTCGTACTTCGTATATATTATGCCCTTTTTCGCCCCAGAAATTCGTCTGGTCTTGGGGTATTTATAGTTTCTGTCTGAGGGTAAGATGCGGTGCATCTAGTAAGTAGATGCGGCGCATTGACTTAACTTCGCGTGGGGTCCAAGATTAATATATTCAGGAATATTCGTACACCGCCAGAAGATGCGGCGTAACTCCATTCTCAGATGCGGCGCATGTCCTTGCTGTTTTGGATCGTATCTTGTGAAATCTTGATAGTGATGCGCCGTATGTAATAAGCAAGATGCGGCGTATCTGGAGCAGAATGTCTTGATCTTGTACATTTCAGTAGACTCTTAACTTCTTGCTTGTTTTGCTCCATAATTAGTCCAAAATCGCCAAGTTTCACCAAATGCTTGTTTTTAACTGAGAATTACAAAAGTAAACGATTAAGTATCAATTCTCACAGATAATATAATAAAACAAGTCAAATAAATAGGATAAATGATGGTAATAAAATGTACTTATTTGAGTTCATCAAATATCCCCCCACTTGAACTTTACTTGTCCCCAAGTAAACCTTAGAATTAATCTTATGAAAATGTATCCTAAAAGATATTAGGATTTATTTTTATATTTAAGCATGTATTCATTTTTGTCATAATCACACAACCAAACACTTAACGAATTAGAAGTAAAATAAAAGAATTTGATAAAAGCAAATCTAATCGTTTAACTGTCCAGTCGTGACGAATATTCTATCATAGGCTTGGCAAGTATACACATCTCCCCCACTAAAGCCAAGGAATAACAAGTCTAAAGCGGTAAAAAGGGTTTGTAGGCTTAAGGGTTAATCATTCTCCTTAATCTCTATCGATCTCAAATTCCAGAAAAGGCGACAAAATCACAAATACATGATCGAATCCACGAACACGATACTTGCAATTGCTCAAATCCTTAACTCGAACAGGCTAAAGATAGGACCAAGTAATCTTCACCAATAATATTATATCAAAAAGGGCGACAAAATCATAAATACATAGCCGAATCCACGACTACGATACTTAAGATTGCTCAAATCCCTAATCTCAATAAATCAAAGGTTTGGATAAAGAATAATATAGGGTATGGATAATATTTGGGATATAAATTGGTGTAAAATGAAAAATAAATAAAACAAATAAATTAAAATCCTAAGTGTGGTTAATCACTATCCCAACCATCCCATGAATAAGACTCATATCATAGAATAACTCACCCTTTAACACTTGAAACACACGCTTTAGGTAGACACGAATTATACTCAACAAAATCTTAATCAAAGAATAACCTTTAGTTGGCGTTCCCATAACGTTCAACTCCCATTTAATCCATAGATATAATATACAACAAATAGTGGTGATATCGACCACTTAATACAAAATTTTACATAAGTTGGTCAAAACAAACATCCAACTCTTCCTTTTTTCTTTTTCTTTTCTATTTTTTCGATTTAAAAAAAAAAAAAAAAAAAAAAAAAAAAAAAAAAAAAAAAAAAAAATTAACAAAGATGTGTAAAATTTCACCACATCACTATAATGATAATTCTAGATAATTTTTCCATACTTTTCATGACTTCAGAAATAACGGTAATAGTGAAAGTAGTAAACACACGAAAAATAAACTCAAAGATATACAATATTTACTTTCACTCCAATTGCATTATGCAATTTCCCGACCTAACCAAAGATAATGAATTACGCACGTGAACACAGGTAATGTAAGGAAACACACTTTGCCTAAAGCAATTAATCAACCACGGATTTTAATCTACAGGGTAGGCTAAGGTGTAAGGGTGTAACGAAACATTATAACAAAGGTGTAAGAAACGAAAGGAATGGCTCTGAGTATTTTTCTAGGGGTATCTTACTCTAAAAGTGAGAGTAACAAAAGGGTTTATACGGGGGTTAACTAACCAGTGTAGTTAGCTAATAACATATAACATATAAAGGCTATTTGGGTGTAATCCTAGAAATTTACCAATTTAGACAAGTCATTCCAATTATATAAATAATACTTATTATGGTGGTCTCGAATAGTATACAAGCCAAGTTCTAAAGTTTACAAGTCACCGGCACACTCATAGATTTGTGAATTTTGAAAAATCACAATTTTTGAAAATAACGTCATGTGTGCAGCTATGCAACTTAGACTTTAAACAAAAACATGCTAAAATTTTTTAAATTTTGATATATTAAGCACATTTTAAGCATAATTTTGAAAAGTTTAGGACAAGTAAGTGTTCTAATTCTCCAATCCCCCCACTTAAGTTAAACAACGTCCTCGTTGTTTGTATCAAAGGTTAAAAACTGGAAAATAAAAGAATTAGAACAGAAAAACTCCCCTGAGATTTGCTCGGTATGATCCTCCATTTGTATAAGAGCAAAAATCATCTTTCTTGTGGATGAGAACGTTTAAGCTTCATACTCCCTCCGTCCCAATTTTATTGTCCCATTTTTCCATTTCGGGCGTCCCAAAATTATTGTCCCATACCAAAAATGGAAAGTGAATAGGTAGTGGAGTTTGGTAAAGTTTACTATATTACCCTTGGTTGAAATTAATATTACAAACTTTAATGAAGTATTAATTAATTGGTTAAGGGTAAACTTGTCATTTGGCAAAAAAGTAAGAGAGATAAAGTAGTGATAGTGATGTTTTTCTAAAAGAATGTGCTTTTTGTTACGGGACAATAATTTTGGGACGGAGGGAGAACGTTTAAGCTTCATAATAGATGTATCCACAGGAAATGCAGGAATCTATAATACCACCAAGACTTTAAGCACACCTAAGTTAAGAAGGTTCAAACTTGCATAATACATTAGTAGTTAGTAAAAATAAAACTTAAAAATTAAAATGAAAATTATCAGGTTAATCGATGCGCCGTATCTTATGGAAGAAGATACGCCGTATCGAGCCTGGAATAAATACGAATCAGAATAGAAGATGCGTCGCATCCTTAACCAGGGATGCGCCGCATTAAAATAAACTGATAAAAAGTTTTAAAGTCGAAAATAAAAAATGCAGAAAAATAAAGTAAGATATGGCCAGTGCAGGAGATGCGCCGTATTTTCTGCGGGCCTGACTGACTCAACACAGAACATAATAATAAAAATTTTTCGGGTTGTCTCCCGGTCAGCACTTGTCTTTATTCCAGAGTCTTCAAGTTAGACTCACGTTCAGCTCTTTATTTTCGATCATTGAAGGAGTCGGAAACATCGCGCTCCCTCATTGCCAATTCAGTAATATTGAACACTCCTTGCTCGTCCTTAATTTCCACGCCATTCTTCTTTAATATCTGTATAAACAAAGTTCTGTCCCTTTCGGGCAGAGATGACAAAATGATAGACGGGAAATTCTTATTATCATATAGGCATAAATAAGCAAGGTGGGGTGGTAGTTCAATAAACACATCATTATTCAAATTCGTTTTCTCAACTATTCTCCTACGTTTGTTAATTACTACGCAATCATACCACTCATCATCAGAATCATTAACAACATCGCGTCTAAGTTCGGTAGGTACATTAAGGTCAATAAATTCTTCAAAGTTCTCATGATTAGGATTAGTTGAGTTGTTTTGAATCAATGTTTCTCCCATAAGCCTAGCTTCAAGATCGAGGTCCATACGCTCTCTTAATCCTAGCACATAGACACCTCTAATTATGCTTTTAACAGGATCTTGGCACTTATAGACTAGTTTATTATTCCCTACCCTTAATGAGATTTTTCTTTTAAACACATCAATCTTAGCATGGGCAGTAGACAAGAAAGGTCTTCCAAGGATTAAAGGAATCTTAACATCCTCGGGCATATCTAATATAACAAAGTCTACAGGGAAAATAAACTTCTCAATCTTAACTAACACATTATTAGCAATCCCTTCAGGTCGTTTTACCGTTTTATCAGCCAATTCAATAAGTAACTTAGTTGGTGCTAATTTTCCTAGTCCTAGGGTAGTGAATGTCTTAAGAGGCATAACACTAACACTAGCTCCTAAGTCAGCTAACACATTATTGAAAGATATATTATTAATTGAACAAGGTAAAGTAAAACTTCCTGGGTCCTTTTCTTTATGAGGCAAGGCATGTAAGTCGGTTGCAGGCTCTCTTCTTTAATTGTTGCCTTGATCTCCTCTTCAATCTTTGTCTTCTCTTTTAGTAGTCTCCTTAAACTGATTGAAGAATTAAAGAAAAATTCGGGCTTTGCACCATCATTACCATTCATCGATCTTCTAGGTATGTTAGGAGTGACTTCTTCAGTGGTGCTTATGGCCTTGACATGATCTCTTGGGTTGGTTTCAGTTGAGCTAGGTAAACTTCTGTATCCCCTTTCTTGAAGAACTTTGCTCATTTGACCAATTTGTTGTTCCAATGCTTTGATCGAAGCTCCTTGATTTCTTGTAATAGTATCCGTTGAAGCTCGGATTTCTTTGATCATAGCAATGTTCTCATCATGTCTTTTAGCAGCATCGGCCATAATCTGCTTTAGAGTGTCATCCAAAGTCTGCCTCCTTTCTTGATAAGCGGGATTGAAGTTGTTCTTTTGATAGAATCCCGGGGTGGCTTCCCTAAATCTTCCTGAAGGTCGGAATGGTTGTCCAAATTGTGTGTAGTATGCTTCTTCAAACGTCTCACTTTCATTCTTATTCGGGCAATCTTTAGTGTAGTGAGGTCCTTCGCATTTTTCACATCCAACTTGGGCAGCATACACTTTTTCATCACGCTTCTTCATCTCTCTACTAATTTTATCCAATTGAGCTTGAATAGCAGCAAACCCGTCAAAATTAGTGCTGCTCTTAGATCTAGTAGAGGTCCCATCGTGCCATTTTTGAGAATGATCAGCGGCTTCTTGGATAGCTTTCCTAGCATTAGCTGCACTCATTTGAGGCACAGCTCCCTTAGCGTCCAAGATTTGTCTAGTAGGCACGTCCAATCCTTGATAAAACAATATTATTTCCTGCATAGGGGTTAGATAGTGTTGAGGACATTTTATCAGTAAATCTTTAAATCGTTCCCAAGCTTGATAAAGAGTTTCATCAGGCTCTTGCTTGAAACTGTTGATAGCCTCCATCTTTTTAGCAGTCTTAGCAGGTGGACAATATCTCTTCAGGAATTTGCTCTTCAAATCTTCCCATGTAGTGATTGAACTAGCAGGTTCATTCCTTAGCCACTTGTTAGCAGCTCCTTTTAGCGAGATTGGAAAGATTCTTAGCATGAGTTGATCGTCAGTGACTCCTTCTGAAGTAAACAAATCCGCAATCTCGAGGACCTTTTCAACATGCTCATTAGCATCCTCATGTTCCGATCCACTGAAAGCATTCTCTCTTAGCTCCTTGAGAAACTGACCCTTCAATTCAAATTTTGACTTATCATCAAACTTTGGTCTAGCAACTCCTGAAGTGTAATCAGCACGGGTACTGTTCATGTGTTCCTCCATAGTAGTGTTTTCGCCCATTGTTTCTGTTTCTTCTTCCTCTTTCTCTTCAGAAAAGTAATCAAGCTCGAATGAACTTGAAGTATCAAAGCTTTTTGTTTTGAAAAGCCTTTTAAGCGAATGAAAGGCACGTTCAGGATCTTCGAAGGGTTGAATCAAGTTCTCAGTTGAACTCCTGGTCATGCACTTCCTGAAATCAACACAAAAACATCAGTAGGGTATGCTCAAGAAAGTAATATATCAGAAAATTAACAACGAAAACGGAATACGAAAAATAAAAGTTACTGATATCTGCTGACGATGCGCCGTATCCAAAAAGATGGATACGCCGTATCTTATAATCGTTAAAATTTAATCAGACTTTATTCAGAAAATAGATACGCCGCTTATAAAGTAGAATGCGCCGTATCAGTTTTAATTATCAAAAATCGATATACTTATAAAAATTAAATGCGTCGTATTAACAAAAGTTAATGCGCCGTATTTTCGTTACGTTTCAAAATACAAGATTTTTGATTCAGAAGATACGCCGTATCGATAGAGATCGATGCGTCGTATCTGTTTAATAATTCGAAAACTGTTTTTAATTAAAATAATAGATACGGCGTATCTGTTGAAGCAGATGCGTCGTATCGCGTTATCGCTTAGAATTTTTTTTTTTATCAAAAACAAATACGCTGTATCTTGGGGAAAAGATGCGTCGTATCTAATTAATTAAACGCGTTGTATTTTATAAAAATTAAACGCAATACGCCGTATCTATGAAAATAGATGCGCCGTATCGTTTATATTAGCTCAGTACAACGATAGCAGAACACATAAAATACGAAAAATAAAAACAAATAAAAACAAACGAAAATAAACAAAAATTAAACACACAAAAACAGAAAATATGCAAAATAATACAATGAATGCAATTTAACTAATATACAACAGAGTTAGCGGTTAGATTAAAAACTAATCAAATTAACAGATAATAACAATTCACTCCCCGGCAACGGCGCCAAAAACTTGATGGAGCGTGATGTGTCGTTGCGGTTTAGCAGTATTAATGCCTACTCAAGTTTTAAATTTATATTTAGCCGACTTATCAATAACACACACACTTAACGAGCAGTGTACCCGGTCAGTATGAATATAATGGTAAGTAGAGTGTCGATCACTAAGAGTGGAACGTATTATCTAGTTATTCTAATCAGTATTTTAATATTCTAAGTTAGCTATACAACCTAATCTAACGCAAGGGGGTTCAGCCTGAGAGACTGGCACGTTTTGGTTGCAATTAAATAATAAACTAAACTAATGAGCACGAATCAGCGATAGGCATGCACGTACACAGATAAATACTCAAGACAATAAGAAGACCTGTCCTGATGATTAAGTAGATTGTCACTTGTTTTATTGATAGTTTTATATGAAGTGTATGTAATTAACCCTTTCTCGTTGGCCCTAATCTTATCGGCGAGTAAACCCTTAATGATTACTTATGTCTAAAAGTTATTCCTAAGTGATCAATTTAGTAACAACCGTGGGAGCCACATTCTCTTCCGTAGTCAAATGCGCAGGCCACTAATAAACACAGAGGTTATCAATGCACTAATAAGTAGTAACCAAAGACATCAACATATAAACTTTAATTGATGGGAAAGCAGTTTTAAGGGAGTGCAATCTTTCTCGTCACATTACACAAGCCACCAATCCTGATGAATTAAAGTTTACTAACACAATAAAACAAAACTACTTAATGAATTAAATACATGCAGGACCTTCTTACAGCTCTTGTATCTTCGTTCGGGTGTGTCTTGTGCTGCCTAATCGTCTGAATTCGGCCTTAGGTTTCTGTGGTCTTCGTACTTCGTATATATTATGCCCTTTTTCGCCCCAGAAATTCGTCTGGTCTTGGGGTATTTATAGTTTCTGTCTGAGGGTAAGATGCGGCGCATCTAGTAAGTAGATGCGGCGCATTGACTTAACTTCGCGTGGGGTCCAAGATTAATATATTCAGGAATATTCGTACACCGCCTGAAGATGCGGCGTAACTCCATTTTCAGATGCGGCGCATGTCCTTGCTGTCTTGGATCGTATCTTGTGAAATCTTGATAGTGATGCGCCGTATGTAATAAGCAAGATGCGGCGTATCTGGAGCAAAATGTCTTGATCTTGTACATTTCAGTAGACTCTTAACTTCTTGCTTGTTTTGCTCCATAATTAGTCCAAAATCGCCAAGTTTCACCAAATGCTTGTTTTTAACTGAGAATTATAAAAGTAAATGATTAAGTATCAATTCTCACAGATAATATAATAAAACAAGTCAAATAAATAGGATAAATGATGGTAATAAAATGTACTTATTTGAGTTCATCAGTTACCAACACCTTAAATTCACCCAAGTTCGAATCCTCTATTGTCATTTTTTAAAATTTCGTATTTGAAAGTCAACATCCGAATTAATTTGGTCAAACGTTGCTTACATGGCATGCTTAGGTGGAATAAGAGCATGATTACTCATCAATCCAGCGCTTATTCATCAATCCTGTATTTGATGACATCATACGCATCCTGTTATATATATATAATATATATATATATATATATATATATATATATATATATATATATATATATATATATATCCCATATATATATATATATATATAATACTTCTAATAACTGAACCTTAATTTTCAAAATAAATAAATAAATAAATAACTGAACCTTATTTTTTATGTTGGGCCTGTCTTTTGGGCCTTGCTGCGTTTCCTTTTTTTTCTGACCTTGTTTTTTAGTCTGCTACATCAGCTGGGCCTAGGCTTTGTGACCAAGCTGGAGTGACGAAAGAATCCAACTAATAAAATGTTTTCTATTACACTGTGCTCGAGGTTGGCCAGATCTGTTCTCCTATAATATATAGATAGAATTTATAGAGTGTTGAACCCCAAAATTCGTTTTTAAGTATTTTTATTATTAAAAATGTTTGGATTTTTAGATAGATAGGTTACCCAACTTTTCAATTTTATTCGCCTAAGTTATCAAACTTTTTTTTGGTCCAAACGGGGTATTAGAGTACACGGGTTCGACATTCAGGTTACTCAACATTAGAACCATGTTCATTTAGCTTACCCCAAAAACTGGTAATCGGGAGATTGAGTTTTTACCTTGTCCACCTCAGCTTTTTGTGGGCCCCATTGTCCAACTCAGATATTAACTTACCATTATTAGACAGATATGTTACTCAATTTTGCAATTTTGCTCGTCAAAGTTACTAAAGTTTTTTTTTTTGTTCAATTGGATTACTAATATATATTTATTTACAAGAAAAATCTACAAGTGTTGTGTTAACAAGACTTATAATTTCCATTACAAATCTTTTAAAAAACTCAAACCCCCAAATACAAGAATATGATTATTCAAGATTTAAAAGGGTTTGTGTTTTTTATTAGTTCTTCATGCTTAAGAAAGATGTGGAAAACTAGAAGGAAGGTTGAATAGTTTTACCAATTCATTTCTTAAAAAGTAACGTTTTTTGAAACTTTAGATTCTTGTTTATGTGAGATCAATCAACACTTATGAACACTCAATACACTAAACAATATCAACTAATAACTATGAAATAATGGAAGTGAAGTAAAAGTAAATAGTTAGAAGGATGACACACAATTCACAAGATCCACCCGATCTTGGCACACTCTACTCAATCAACACAACAACTATACAACTCACAAGCTACACACTCTTACAATATCCTTACAATCAACTCAATCTACCTAATAACACAACTCAATCTACTCAATCTACCCAATTCGTATTTTTATTTAAATGAATGAATACGGTTTATAGTTTATGAATGTTTAGGTTTTAATTTCATACGTTTACGTTTTTAATTATTTATGTAACGTTTTTCATTTATGATGTGGCATTGAGGTGTCTGATGAGTGAGGGTGTTTTCAGGTGACTGATAAGGGTAGCTTAAATTAACAAAGTTGTGTAGTTTAGTAACCTAATTGAACAAGAAAAACTTTAGTAACATAGATGAACAAATTCGCAAAGTTCAGTAACTTATTTGTATAATAAACCTTTATAAAAATATTATTTTAAAATTAATAAAAATGAAAGTCAGCTGCCAGCGTGGCAGGCAACCAGGTATCAAAGGTTAAAGTTAGTTGGGTCCCTAATTTGTCCGGTAACGATAGTCTAATACCCTGTTTGCACAAAAACAAAGTTTGGTAATTTAGGCGAATAAAGTTGGAAAGTTGGGTAACCTATCTATCTAAAAACCTAAAATGCTTTGTAATAGTTGACTATGACTTTTAAGTGTTGAAAGATTAAATTTGACATTAAGCTTGAATCATAATATCGATGATCTCACAAGTATCTTCTATAAAAATTTTGTCCCCAATTACTAGAAATTGGATTTGGAGAAGTAATAGGAACACGGAGAAAGACAAAGACTTGTGCATCATTGAACTTGAAAATGAAATAGGGAAATGGTTTGATGTCTATGTGTGTATGTATTTACTAGGAGATGGGTTTTGCATTGATTTATAGATATTTTAGCGAGAAATGTTACACTCACAAAAATAAATCCACAAAATCAGCCACAAAATGAGTGTCAGAGAGTGAGTGGCTGAATCAGATAAAGGGAGAGAAACTATCACAAGGTACACCAATCTGATAGTAACACCTTATTTTGTGGACCATTTTGTGGATGTTTTTTTGTGAGTGTATCATTCCTCTATTTTAGCACTAGATTCTCAAAACACTACTTGCATACTTTTCTTAATTGTATTTTGGTATATAACTTGTATTTTTAGTGTGTAACATATTGTATTCATGTAATAACATAACAATACTATTTATCTTAAAATATATTAAAGAGTTAAAACATTACAATACTCGTCTGCAAATATAAGAGCTACATATAATGTAGCGATGTAGAAAAGTTGATGGCATATTCTTGGTAACTCACTAGCCTGGGCTTGGGCTTTCTCTTAGAATCTTAGATGGCCTTAAAAGGAAATTCTAAGCTCAAATGAATTTTATGGGCTTTGTCGCCAGTCGATGATTTTCTTACTATTGTTCTTATTTTCTATTCTATATTTCTATTATTTTTTCCTTGTTTGGATGTGGTACAAGAAAATTATTTGTGACAACAACTTTAAGATGGCTACCAAGTACTACACATGAGCATATCCCAAATACAATTTTTAGCATATGCATCGAAACACTATATTTGATGCACAACCTCATCTCCAATCAAAATACCATAGTTGGTGTAATCTTTCGTGCAGGACAATTAATAAATTCATAGAGAGATAAAGTACTGTATTGTTAGTCTGGTCTTTTTTTTTTTTTCGAGGCTTATAAATTTATGTGAGGTCCACGTCTATTAAAACCACTTATTAGGGAAGAATTAACATTTTTTGCCTTAGGGATATAGAGGAAGTAAAATAAGTAAGTGGTCTTACTTAAAAAAGAAATAATATTAAATTCTTTGTAGACCCAATCTTTTAGCTAAAGGTAAAAAGAAACACCCCCTTAGTCTGTTATATTATTTAGTTATTATAGGTAATACGATATGTAATACGTTATTTACCAAATACAATATTAAAACTTTTGTAATAGTATTCACGAGAAATTCAGTGCTAATTGTAATTTCTGTAGATAAATCAATGCTAAACGCATCTCCAGGTAAATACATACATTGACATCAAACCATTTCCACATTTCGCTTTCTTATTCAAAGATGCACAAGTATTTGTGTTTATCCATCTCCATATTACTTCTCCTTCAAATCCCGTTTCTGATGGAATTTAATTACATGTCATATCATAAATTAACACAAATAACATCAAAGTAATGCGGAAGCTTAAGGAACATATAATTGTAATTAACTAACCGAAAAGTAAATAGTATGCGTACCTCTTTTGCAATCTTCAACAAGTAATCAAGATGAACCCTAATTAGGGTTTATGTGGATTATAAGAATTATCCTTTATCGTTTTACAATTCAATCCAAGATACAAACAAAAGTATGTTTGTACCACGTTCTTGTACACACGTACTATTAACGAATTAAAGCTAATGCTAGTTAAAGAAAACACAAAAAAATTTTGTTTTAGAAAACAAAATCCGAAAACCCTATGGAATAGTGGTGTTCAGCCGAGCTTCAAAAGAAGAGGAAAAGAAAGCCAAGTTTAGGTTTATTGTGTGTACAAGAGATACAAAACAATGAACCCTTGGTTTTATATTTATAGGATAACAAATCCTAGGGAACAAGTTAAGGTTTTGGGTTGGGTTTCCCCACCCCTTTGGCCGATCGGATCTTAAACCCACAAGGGGTTTCTAGATCTTTCTTGTTCTCTATATTTTCCATATACAATACTTTCCTTTCATTAGTTAACGGTCGTTAGCCAATTTTCCGTTAATTACTAATGGTCGTTATTCGTTTTGTGTAATTATATATATATCTTAAAAAGCGACGGTCACGACGTCGTTTTGCGTCGTTTTTCACTGTTGCACTACCACATTTGCGAAATAGCTACAGTAAAGAAAAAAAGGGGCCACTTTCGGCCTGATTTTCCGGCCTGTTCTTGACAGATCCGGCCCACTTATGCAATGATAATACTCCCGAATCTTCTTCGCTCCTCCCAAAAAATAAAAAACTTTAAATCAGTATAGGAAGATCCAGAATCTTCACCAACTTACCTTCTGAAGAAGCTAAAAAGGTTTGAATTTTATTAATGGGTTTTTGTTATTTTTATGTTTTAATAATGGGTTTGTGAGGAATTTATATTTCTTGATGTTAAAAAGGTGCAATTTTAATAATGGGTTTTTGATTTTATTGTGTTTTAATAATGGGTTTGTGAGGAATTTGTAATGCTTGATGTTAAACTGAGTTTCTTGCTGTTAATAAGATTCATTTTTGATAATGGGTTATTGTTTTTAGGGACCATCGATCAAGAAGGACTTCGGAGACTGCAATCAATTTTTATATACAAAAAAGAAAAAGAAAAAAAAATCTAACACACAGATAGCTAGAATCTTCGGGAGTACTCTTTCTCACAGACACAAACACACACAAAAATCATCACCAATAATAGCGATTGTTACTTCCTGTGGGTTTCGATTTTGGTGTTTTGTTGGTGCCGGAAGATTTCTGGGAGAATGATTGGTTTAGATAAGCCGGTGTTACAGTTGTTTCTTGAGTTGTGTAAACGTCATGATCTGCTGCAGTTAACCTATTTCAATTTTTGATTTTTATCATCATGGAAGGTATATATACTATTAATAATTAATACCCTTTTGTTCTTTTAATATTAACTATCTATATCTATATGCTTAGTTGGTGTTCTTTAATGAGATGGCCGTTGTTTAAGATTGTTGGATTTAAGTTTTTGCTTATGGGTTTTGTTTGAAGTTGGGTTTGACCCATTTTAGTTGACCTAATTTTGTGTGATGGGTTATAAAGATTGGTGCTTTTTGGGTTTTTGGATATGGGTTTACTGGAAATTTGGTGTTTTTGTGTTTGGGTGAGTTGAATAGGCGTAAAGATTGGAGCTTTTCGTGTCGTTAGCATAATTTGCAAGTGTTCTAAGTTGCGTATTGACTGATTTTGGGAAGAAAGGCGCTGAATAGTGAGTAAGCTATGAATATTAACAGTTTACCGGATTCTCCTTACTCTAAGGCTTATGTTCATATGACATAAAAAATGCTCACATTTTTACCAGTGCACACATCTATTTTAACTGATTCATATACTCAGACGATTAATGATGTCATTTTCATTAGATATGAAGCTGCTCACTTATAGGTAATTTCTTATGTGCTGAATGCTCTTAAACATAGAAACAGAACATCGGAAAAAATTGTGTCTTTAAGGTTGTTTGCATTCTTTCTTTTTAACAACAAACTATTTATATCCTTTTGAGTCTGATCAAAATTTATACGGGTTGGCATTGCATTTTTTGCAGGTGTGTGTAAATCTTAAGCTAAAGCTATTGCGTTATATTGTGAACAAATGACTGGTTGTACAAGATACGTGGTGGCCATGAGATATTCACAGGTATTTTTACTTATGATATCATCATTTCAATTTTACATTCCTGCATTTGTGAAGATTGTTAAATATATTGTAAGAAAACAAAAACTGTGAATTTATGTGATATAGTTAATGAGTGAAAATGGGTCATTTTTAAGCCTACGTCTGCAAGTTCATGGCCCGGGTCGAAACGGGCAATACAGTTGAACGCCATTATTGTGTATAAATTACTCTTATTGCTGCTATGTACCGAGTTTAAAAGGAATACTGTTATTACTACTATGTTATGATTTTTTGATAAAAATCATCGTAAACCGTGGTGATAAATATGTTTATAATGATAAACCGCTTTCCTCATATCTTACCAACTAATATGGTGTCTGCATATGATGCTTTACCTATATAATTGTACGTTTCTTTTGTATTTGTTGGTGTGTGGAGCAGGACATAGAGGTGATCTGGATCGACCACATTCATAAGACGGATGGTGAAGCAAAAGGGTAGTCGTGAGAAACATGGAAATCGGATATGAGGAAAGCGGCCCTTCTGAACTGACTTTTGAACAGGTGGAGCAGAAATTCCAAGAGGAGAACGTGAGAACGGTAAATGAGCAGGTTCATCTAATGTTATCCTTTTGAGTCATGACTACACCGCATACTAATATACTATCACTAATGGTATCCTTATATTCTCCTTTTCGTTTCTCTAGGAATGAGTGTGGTGATCCCTTTTCTATTCCCATTAAGAAGCTTATTCCCAGCCTGAAGCGTGCCTTAATTTTATCTATCGAGGTTCCAGAACTGTTCGAAAAGCTAGATATAGTTTCAGAAATATATCTATATGTCTCTTTATATGATACAATTTCAATCTACCCGCTTAATTCCAAAGCCATATCTCTGATTCAGTTGACCTGTTTAAGTCCCTGAGGTCGTATACCTTTTATTTTGGTCACTATAACTTAATTAAAGCTTTTGAATTTCCATGTAACTTTCGTTGACTGTCTAATCATATAAGGTCTTACACCGCATATAATAAACTACAATAGCATAAAGTTATAATAACAATATCTTTTCGGGTTTTGGGGTGTAAAAATCTTTATGTATATTCTACCCGTTTGACCCATTATTAAATAGATGCGACCCATCTTGACATTTTTTTAATTATAATTACCAAATCTAATTCTCTCCTTTGATTATATTCTACCAGGTTGCTCAACTATTGGCACTCATGTATTTCTTTTCACACAATGAAATTCAGTCATCAAAGAATATTACTCGCTATGAGTGGGCGTCTTTTTATCATCAGTTAACAGTCAACTCTGGTGTTAATTATTCGTTTTCTCAAAGGCTACGTCAGGTATATTAGGGTCTATATGTCACAAAAATGCTTGCTTATTTTCATTAGGTTGATTGTACATTTAATTTGATATATTTGCATTTTCAGGTGTGTGGCGATCATGATCCTGATGAAATTTTGCACAGGTATGTGGCGGGGGGGGGGGGGGGGGACATGGAACCCTTTTTGTCTATATTTATTTAGTTAGCATGTCAAATATGATTACATAATACTTATTAAATCAGGATAAGGACTTGACAGCAGCAACCAAGAAGCAAACGTATCACAAAATAAGTAAAAAAAATATGTTGACTCCAATACAGGTATATTTATGTGTGACTACAGACTGCATATAAACCTGTACCAGCTGATTTTAGGATATCATGAGTTTTTGGTACAAACTTTTTAATTGTGAACTTTTTATTATAAATATAAAGTAAATACATTATTTTGATGTGTAATTAGGTTATGTGTTGCGTGTATTTTGACTATACTGAATCCTATAACTGTGTCATTATCACAGGTATGCAAGAACAAACATCAACCACTTCGAAAGCTGTTTGCGGCAACATTCAGTCAAATAAGACGACCAATCAAGGTTCGTGGATTTATTTGTGTGCATCTTCTATTTGGTCCATACTATCTGTAAGTTGTTTATTAAATTCAAATTAGCATTTTCAAAAAGCTGATTATTGAAAAGTGGTAGGAGCTTGAATCAAGGCATTTACTTCAATTTTTCTATATCTACAATTGCAGCTTCTGTTTGCTGATTCAGTTTCAAATATCTTTCGACCCATTCTGCTTGCTGGTAGGTGAAGCTGTATTTGGATTGTCTTTGGTCCTTATGAACTCGATCAAAGTATTGGGAGCTGAGGTCAGTTATCATGATACACAGGTAATCGTTCTTCAGACATTTTTTTGAATGAGTAAATGCTTATTAACTATGACGCGTACATAGTAGCCCAAAAAATGTTTCCTTATCACCATCATTTGTGAACTGATGGATGCAAAATTTTTTTTCTTTCTATTTGAGAAGATTCACTATATACTGAGTTTTGCTCATCTATATTTAATTTATTTGCAGCCCGATGAGCTGAACTACTGGGGATTTGATATCATCGTTTCAGGAGCTGTTGGAGCTGGCCTACAAGGCCTCAAGTATAAGGAAATGATGAATATCAGGTCCTTTCTTTATCACTAGATGCATTACCAATAAGTTAGAAGCTCTTTTCTTGCTTTTGAAGTTTTTCCAGAAATTCAGGCTCCATGTTTTTTTATTTGTGTTTCAGGTCTATATAACTGAGAATGCGACTCACGGTGCAATTGAAAAGCTGATGAGTATGAGCTTCATCAGGATTAAGAAAGTTAAGTAAGCCCTCAGGTATTAGTGCTAAACAATAGCGAAGGAGAAAAGTAATGCCTGGGGAAAGACTTAAGCGGATGGACCAAATAGGTTCCGGTTCCATGTAATAAACAACTTACAGGTATTGGACTTTGTGAGCTTATTGGAATTTAAATGCGATAAGCAAAAAAAAAAAAAATGCTTATAATATATAAAACCAAAAATTTAACTGATTCTTTGCAAATTATTTTGTTTGGATTTGTAACTTTTAAACATTTACAGCCATCGAATGGGCAATCAGCAAGCTAACAAGATACTCCCGGGTAATGAAAAGGTTACAACAGGAGGTCAGCGCCTCTCGGAGAAACAACCAAAAGCTGATTATACACGCCACCAGAATGAATAAAAAGATCTCTTCTTTTTTCTTTAAAAAAACTTTTCTGCCAATAAAAAATGATTAACAGAACTTATAATGTAATGTGAAAATGTATTTTTGCTTTGTTAAAAAAATTGAGGTTCTTTATATAGTTGACTTTGTTTAATGTTTGATTTCTTTTTTCGGCCACACCCGAAGGGAGTGATATTAGGTTGCTGAAAAGGTTAAATCTGGAAATGGAAATGGAAGTGGAATCAGAACCTGGATGAAAAGTAGTAGGATGCTTATGTTAGTGATTCTTGGACGGTGTCGACATTTGAAGGCGCTATTGGCTATTTTCCATCAGGTAATCACTGACTGATTTCATTTGTCATCACAAATAGGTGGTTTAGAAAGATTCTTCTTTATCGATGGTGATCGGTCGTGGTATCCATAGCGTTGCTTCTTTTTCGGCCAAATACTACAAACAGGTTTTGATTGGATTAATTAGTTTTGGTGTTTTTGCTGTTCTGTAGGATATGAAGTTATGTGGATGGGGATGGGAGTAGGAAATGGAGCGGGGATTCAGAATATGGGTACCTTTCATGGGAAATCGTCACAGTGTATCATGTTTAAGTATGTTTACTGTTGATCAATTCTCAATTTTTATTTTTTTTACGTTTTGTACAAAGTTGACCACTGTTGGTAAAAACTGTGTAGGTGTTCCGTCCAATTGACTCCAACTCCGTTAAAGGTTTTCCCGAAGACCCCAAGGATGCCGGACCGCCACAAGCAAGGTATGGCTATTAAGTATTTGAGAGACACGCATTAAGGTTTTATAAACACAAAATTTGAGTTTGCGATTATCAACACTAATAGTTTATGAACAGAGCTATCACCATTACAAATAAGGTAGGGACTAATTTAGAGGATGTATCTTTTTTCTTTGCAAGCCATATTTTATGAGCTAAATACTTCTTCATGGTATCATTATATAGATATTTATTGCTGTGAGTTTTAAATCTATTCATTAAAATTGAACACTGCTGAACTAATTATATGACTGCTGTTTGGTATGCCTGCAGCCTAGGGTTTTTACAAAAAAAAAAGGATCAGAGATGCTGAGACATCAGTTCTGGAGAACATTCAAATATATTCAAAGATTATGTGCGTCTTGGACTCGAGCACTGGAGTTCATACACCAAAGGTATGCATTTTGTGCTACTTATTTTCATATGTTAGTTCAATAAGCATAAACGAACCATATATTATACTATATATTATAAGTCATAGAATACGACGTCGTTTTGCTCCGGGCTTTTCCCGCCAAAAATTGTGGGCTACTAAAGCCCTCTTCATTAGCCTACTTCTATTTGATCCGTAACCCTAGCCTGCTTCTGAAAAAGTACAGTACAGTAAAAGCTCCTAAAACAATCTCATAAGCCGGTTAAATAATCTGATCCAAACACCCCCTTAGATATCAAGTGTGCGTTTTGGATCCCTTTTATGACAGTGGTTGTTCTTCATTTGAATGCAGGTGGCCAAAGTTCACAACAAAGGACTCAAGGTATATTCAGCTACCAGATCATATGTTATTTGTTGCATTTGTGAAAGCTTCATCTTTTTGGTAGAAATTATTAAAACTGTTTGCACATAATAAGCTTTTGCATAGTGGAGTACTTCACTAATTCATGGTCGATCAGGTAAGAATGCGTCTATTATTGATATTTGCGTGTCACCAAAGTTGATGCTCTATTTCATATTGCGGGGCCATGAAGGTAGATTTTCAGTCTATATTCATGCATCGAAAGTTAAACCAATTCATATTAGCCGTTACTTCCAAGATCGTGAAATTCGCAGTGATAAGGTTTGTATATGTGTATATGTTATTGAATAACTCTTTTGTCTATGTTCGTATTTTACCAGGGTTTATCCCTTATGGGCCAAGTGGGTCAAATCAAGAAATTTGGCTATAAAATATAGGTGTTTGTTTACGCCTATTTGTGCGCTAATGAGCCTGTTAAGATGCCGACGACGCATTCAAAAGTAGAGCCGGAGTTAGCTAAACAATTTTGCTACAAACGGTAAAGCACGAAAAAAACCTTTAAAGCTAATGAACCTTGAATATGTTTATGATATTTGTACATGATTGCTTATATATTTTTTAATGATGCTCACTGTGTTAACTCCTGAGTCCCCATTGAATGTCTGTTTGTCTTTTTTTTTACAGGGGAACGGAACTTATCACCACAAAATCTAATGATCGCCGTATCTTGGAGGGATGGTATATGAACAATATCTTAAAGCTAAAGAGAATGCAGAAGCCTATCCATATGTCTGGAGCTCTTATCTTATCGTATATGGTGGATTTGGTATGTGGGTTGCATATCGATATAGGAAGCTTATGAAGACCGAAGATAGAGATAGAGGCCTTCAAGAGAGACTGCGTAATATTCGTAAAGAGAGAGATGTACCAAGCTCTGTAGAGGGTCAAAGTTCGTCTATCGACAAACCTACCAAATAGTATGCAAGTAATATTTCTTTGAATTGAAACTGTTTTGCTGACAGCATATGATCAATTAGGTCTCTGTACTAACATTTTTACGCGTCATACTGCATAGTAGAAGAAGCTTAAGTTTTATCATAAATTGAGATCACGCTTTGGTGATAGATGAGTAACATTTTGATGTTGAATTACTTTTGATGAGAGTTCTTAATGAACCAATATCTGTTTGAATTTGATGAGAGTTCTTAACGAGCAGTACTAACAAGCTAATAGCAGTACTAAGATTAAACGAGCAGTACTATTATCAATGCGTAGCAACAGTACAAACGTGTAAGGAACCATCATCATTAACTTACAAAGAGCAGTACTATTCTGAATATCCAGCAGTATAAATGAGCAAAAGCAGTACTAACCGTGTAATCAGTATAATACGCATATCATTACTTCCCAAGGAGTAGAGGTACAACCTTACACACAATAGTAACTCTAGTTGCAAATCCAGTAACCTCATTCGTTAAGACCAGTAAACACGCAGCTTCATATGACAATCAAAAATAGCTTCCTCATCGTGCATAGTCCTACCATGCGTGGTTAATCATTAGTATTAATGACAAGAACCCAACCGATCTCTCTTGCCAAACTTTCATCAGTTTATAGATCAAACCCTACTATTGTATAAAAACCATATCACAGCAACAATAAAAGATAAACCCTAAACTCCACTAGGGTTTATAACTCATTAAAGCACAATAAACACATCAATCAACCTTCATGATGAATTATTCCAAGTAAAAACAAACTTAGAAGGTTTGATTATACCAAAAACCTTAAAAATTCGAAAAACTTGAACTTCTCTGCAGCAGTTTTCAAAAATTAATACCTTACAATTAAGAGCTCAGATTTAAGATCCCTCTGGTGAGAATATACCTTGATATGCAAAGAACCTCCAATAAAAATTTCACCCCGATCCAACGGTTAACGAATGAGCTATCGCCTTTTGAAAACAGTTCTGTAGAAAGTTGCGAAAATTGAAACCATATTCGAATTTTTCCTTCTTTCTTCGATTAAAAATCTTGTGAATCCCTAGATCACGAGCTCCCCGAGCTCTGATACCAATTGTGAAGTTTGAGAATAACTCCATGGATCGTTTAGAGCACTAAGGATTAACAATAACAAAGATAATAAGATGCACAACGGAATAAATAAAGAACAATGTTATTGTATCAAGGTTTCTTCGTCATCATCTCTAACAACTACAATTACAAACTAACAACCCCAATACTACATGATCAAGTGTAGTACGGTTACTAATCTAACAGGGATCAATGATCCTTAAGGCTGAACAAAACACAAACCAAACCCTAGGCGTTTTACAATAACGCCACGCCTAGGTTACACACACACACACACACACATCTTGGTGTTTTACATCTTAACATACTTTAAGTCTAATACCCTACATCTCTTTATATAATAGAAAATTAAGTTTACAAATGACTAATAAGTAAAATCTTCTTTATCAAGCAAGTCTCTTGTGTTTTGCATTGTCTTCATTCTTCACTTGTAGTTTTGTATTTATCAACTCAAATATAAAACCCAACAACTTTGGTAAATACGTAGGTGTCTCTTCTATTCTAATGCATAATTAACGTGTTATTTTTCCATCGTTAAATCTTAACGGGTTGAGCTTACATGATGGTCACGTTATCATGTCAAGTGTGTGTGGGGCATTAAAAATTTCACTAAGCCAAATTGAAGGTAACATTCTACACCTCTAATAATCAGAATACTAGAAATTTTAGTTAACCAAAGTTAAGGGTACTAAACCGCGTTTTGGCCTAACCACTCAAGGGTGTTTTAGAGACAAGAAGGCTTGTGGCTATCACATTAAGATATGTGAGATCTCAAGTTCAATTTCTGCTAGATGCAAACAATCTTGAAGTGACCACATCAATTTTTGGAAAAGAAAAAGATTTTACCTGATTTGAGTCCGTGTGTAACGGTAAGTTCAAATATTGTGAATTAGTAAACCGCGTTTTGGCCAGGAAAGAATCACAAGAAGAATTTATTATTTTCCATATATCATCCCTAGTACTACTAGTAGATCATTTTCCCACCACTCCACTCCCATGCTCCAGATCTACTCGCTCTCCCAAACTTTTACATAAAACCGTGTCGGTGGCCTTACAATTTCTTCTTTCTTTCATTCATTTTTTATAAACAAACAAACAAACAAACACTTTGAATGCATCTCCATTTCCATTAGATTCTTTTAAATAACAAATAACAATAACAACTTGGATCACGGAAAAAAAAAAAAAAAAAAGAATGGTGACGAGTGGGCCTCTAACACCTGGTCAGGTAACTCACTCACTTTATTAATCTTGATCTTGATCTTGTTTTATTTCTGTTTCAACTGATTCAAACAATAGTTCAACAAGTATATTGTCATTAGTTAAGTGATAAAAAATATTTATTAACAATGTGCTGCTATTTCTACAATTTGTTGCTGAGACATTGTATTAAGTGGGGTGTTTGTTTAAGTTTATATGTGGGCTTATGAGCTTATTTGATTTCGGCTTATTATATTTTATGAGCTTATATGATTTCTGGCTTATTTTGAGACTTATGGGCTTATATAAGTTTATCATATTATAAAAAGCTTATATAAGCCTACAAGTCTCAAAATATGCCGGAAAATTGAGGCTTATATGAAATATAAGCCGAAACACAAATAAGCTCATAGGCCACATATAAGCTTAAACAAACACCCCCTAAGTAATATTAGGCGCTTAATTAGTGATTCTTGAGCATCATTATCATGTTAGTTTTATGTTCAGTTGATATATACTATTGCGGTGATATTAATGGTCAAGTGATTCTTGCTTGAATTGGTTATTTCGAATAATTTATGTTTGTGTGTTCTGGTTTTGGATATTGCAGGTGTCGTTTTTACTTGGTATTATCCCAATTTTTGTAGCTTGGTTATATTCAGAGTTCTTGGAGTACAAGAAAACCGCAGCCTTAAAGACGTGAGTTCAAACTTCAGTCCCTAATTGTAATCTGTTCATTTTATAGATGCCACATGTTTCACATTATAGCAATGAGATTGTTGTGCAAGCGATTATTTTATGTTGTATCCCAGGAGAATTGAGTTTGACTATCTTGGTGTCGTTAAACTTATAGAATTAGATGGCATTGCGTTTTAGAATTAGAAGTTATTTGTAACTTGCTCACTTGAACACTTGAATGAGCATGTGCTTAGCACAACCTCAATAATGGCGCGTAATGATTACGTTTTTAGTAATTTACTTTGATGGATTTCAGTGGCAGAAATTCTGATATCAGCTTGGTTGAGTTGGGCAATAATACGGTAAAAGAAGATGATAGAGCTGCTTTACTGGAAGGGGGTGTTCTCCAATCAGCTTCTCCTAGAAGCCATACTTCGTCTATTGCATCTCCAGTTGTCAGGTTTTGATGGCCACCCGTTGTTTCTTGTTCTTTTCTATGGATAAAATTTTATCATGATAGCAGACTTATACAATCTTTTCTTTTTCCCAGGCTATTTACGATGGACGAGTCTTTCTTGCTTGAGAATCGTTTGACATTGAGAGCTATGTATGTGATAATAATCTTAAGTTTTGATTTTTAAGCTTATCATCGTACATTATAATTTTAAGATTTCTTATGTTATTTCTGTTTTTCTGTCTTTCTTCAGATCAGAGTTCGGGGTCTTATTTTTCTACTTCTACATATGTGATCGCACAAACTTCTTCAGCGATTCCAAAAAGGTCTTGGCTCTTCTTTTATCTTCAGTCTATTGGGCAACAAAAACAATATCATACTTGACTATATTATGAGCATGCTGTGTTTCAGCTTTAGGAGCAAAATAGAAATAAGTACTATTTGACATTACATGTATATCTTCTAAATCATGGTTTGATGACATTACACTTGGAAATACACATTTGTCAGTACATTTGGTCATTCTAAGACATGCTCCTTTCATGGCAGTATGAAGACAGTAGTATATGTCACTTCATGTGAAAAATTGAACGATTGACTTAACACATTGGTTCAGAAAAATGTTGACTACTGATTGGATGTGCAGAAGCCCTTAACTAGAAGAAAACTGAGTAAACTTGTGTATCAGATCTAAAGTTGCTAATTCCAAGTTATTATGCTTTAATAGTCCCCTTCAGTTAATGATAATTCATGCTCAAAACATAAATGTTAGGCTCGAGAAAACATTTCTATGCTTTTTAATGATATCTCGTTACTGATTTCTAGCTTTCTTCTTATAGCTTTCTTCTTAAAGTTGCTAATTCCAAGTTATTATGCTTTAATAGTGCCCTTCAGTTAATGATAATTCATGCTCAAAACATAAATGTTAGGCTCGAGAAAACATTTCTATGCTTTTTAATAATATCTCGTTACTGATTTCTAGCTTTCTTCTTATAGCTTCACCATTGTTTGTGTTTGCAGAACTACAATCGGGATCTTTTCTTGTTTCTTTACTTCCTTCTCATTATAGTATCAGCAATTACCTCTTTCAAGATACATCATGATAAGTCGCCATTCTCTGGGAAAGCCATACTTTATCTAAACAGACACCAAACCGAGGAATGGAAAGGGTGGATGCAGGTTAGTCACATGTGGATATACTCATATTGCTTGTCATTTTTTATAATATACACCAATGATGTTATCTGACTGTTGGCCGTATATGTACAGGTGTTGTTTCTAATGTACCATTACTTCGCAGCAACAGAATTTTACAATGCCATACGTGTTTTTATTGCTGCATATGTCTGGCTGACTGGGTTTGGCAACTTTTCTTATTATTACATCCGCAAAGATTTCAGTCTTGCAAGGTTTGCTCAGGTACTTATTTATGCCTCAACCTGTTTAAACTCTTGTGTAATAATATGACCAAGAGTTCAACGTTGTTTGACAGATGATGTGGCGGCTCAACTTCCTAGTGTTGTTCACCTGTGTTGTTCTTAACAACAGTTACATGCTGTACTACATATGTCCTATGCACACTCTTTTCACCCTCATGGTTTACGGAGCACTTGGTATTTTCAACAAATATAATGACAATGGAACCGTTATTGCTGCAAAATTTGTAGCTTGCTTTTTGACAGTTATTCTGATATGGGAAGTACCTGGAGTGTTCGAATTTTTATGGGCCCCATTCACTTTTCTTGTTGGTAAGTGCCTTTGGGTGTAAGTACTTTATAATTTTAATTGCTTATGTATTAACATGTGACATGATAGACCATATTTATTCACAGGATACACTGATCCTTTAAAGCCTAATCTCCCTGTTATGCACGAATGGCATTTCCGGTCCGGCCTTGATCGCTACATATGGATTATAGGAATGTTGTATGCTTACTACCACCCAACAGTGAGTTCCAATGTCCTACTGTGCTTATAATATTGCCCTTATATTGTATCTCACTACATAACTGTCACTATGGTACCGCAGGTTGAGAGGTGGATGGAAAAGCTGGAGGAAGCAGAAGTGAAACGTAGAGTATCAATCAAGTTGGTTGTTGCCATAACGTCCTTGACGGTATTTCTTTTACCATATCCGTTATTTACTTCCCGCTTTGTTTCTTTTTAATTATTCTGATGTTGCATATATCTTAGGTCGGTTACCTGTGGCTCGAGTATGTATACAAACTTCCTAAAATTACATACAATAAGTACCATCCTTACACCTCTTGGATCCCCATCACGTACGTATACTCCTCAAATGCTCCTTCATCTGGTATCCAAATGGCCTCACTTAGTGTTAATTCTTATGATTACTTTCTCTGTTTTTGCTGATAGTGTGTATATAAGCCTTCGGAACGTCACCCAACATTTTCGTAGCTACTCACTGACCCTTTTCGCGTAAGTATCAATTATTCTAATCACATAGTTCTTTGTGCATATAATAGATCTAAATAAACTATTACTGTAGCTTCAAAATGACGGTCTTTTATTTGTTAGGTGGCTGGGCAAAATCACTTTGGAAACCTACATCTCTCAGATTCACATATGGCTAAGGTATGTGAACTGATACCTTACAAATGCTTCATATTTGCAAAATATTTTCGTTTGTTTGAAGCTGTAAGACGGTTTGATTATATGATTTGGCACATGTTCAACTTTATTCTAACGATGCTCTATAACTTAGTAGAATGTTGAGATTTAACCATGTTATTAAACATCTGCTGATTGTGTATATGGAAAATAACTGGTGTGCAGATCAGGAGTGCCAGATGGTCAGCCTAAACTGTTGCTGTCTTTGATTCCTGATTATCCGATGTTGAATTTCATGCTTACAACCTCCATATACATTGCGGTAAATATGTGTTGTGGTTTGTAGACGAAATTCACTTAAAAGTGAAGCAAATTGTTTCACCTTGTTTTGGGGGAAACTTGCAGGTGTCGTACAGGTTTTTTGAACTGACAAATACTTTGAAGATTGCATTCGTGCCAAGTAAAGATGATAAGCGCCTTACGTACAACGTGATCACAGCAATAGTCATATCAACAGTCGTGTACACCTTATCATTTATACTCCTGAAGTTGCCCCAGGTGATGGTAAGAACTTCTCAGAACTAGGTATCACTTTTCACTAAACAAAAAAAAACTTATAATTGAAGAACAAAACTGCTTACTCGGTTGATTGGCGTATTAGAAAAACATCTAATCCCTATTTTGAACACATGATAATGATAGGTAACATGCATGCTTTGAAATTTACAGTGAATGTAATAGCAAACCTTGATACATACATTAAACTATAATAGTAAACCTGGGAATGATAACTTTTTTAGTCTAGGAAACTATAAAATAGCGAATCCTCATTCTTCCTATAAGTGAAAACAGAACACTACTTTGTGTTAGAATGAACGATTATTGACAAAATGTTGCTAATATGAAAGCAAGAAGGCCATCATACTTGCATTTTGTGTTTAAAACCGTTCATTCTTGCAAAACAAGCGCATCCTTCATTCCGACAAGATGGTTGTTTGCATTTAATTATACATTTGGTATATTATTAACTGATTGTCCTTTTATCCACTTGAATCCACAGGTTTGATTTTTGAGATGTGTAAGAGTAGCAGATCCTGTATCACTCTTCGTACAACCCAGTCACTGTGAAGATTCAGTCTGTTATAGCTTGGCATTTTTTAAGGGTTGAGGGGCATATATTGTATAGACCAGATAGATCGTGTTCAATATCCAGTTGAGACTGGAAAAGACAACTATAAGTAGTGAGGTTTGTCCATTATATTTGTAACTTTGTCACACACCCCCCAATGGCAGTAGGTAAGAAACGTCATCACTTTAATAGGTTACCATATCACTTTTTTATCAAGTGTTCAAGTTTAGGGTTCTTGTCATTATCCCTTGCCGAATGAAGCAAGATTCAATTTTTAGGTACAAGTCACTATATCACTATTGTGTTGTATCTTCCGATTTTTTCAACTTTGTCTTAAGAACGTACCCATGACAACTGTAGGGAGGTTTAATGCTTAATAATTGAGCATATCAACTTTCTTTGACGAGTACTATAATCAAATGTTGCAATTCTGTATCTGAAATCGTTACTATTTCTTTGGTATGCAAAAACTAAAAAACTGTTGATAAGGGATTGTATTAATTTCAAGGTTGCAGTCACATGATTATAATCTAATCTTATATTTCAGTCACAAACATTAAAGCAGCATATGAGAATTTAAACTTCTAAAGATTTTTACTCTTTAAAAATTTTCTAGCGATTGTGCCATTGGCGCCATTAGGATAAAATCCTCCTGCAACTTCTACTTTACCACTTGCATATACAATACGAAGTATTTCCTCTGGTTTCCGACCATATGCTAGTGAGTATTTATTTCCAGTCAGAATATTTCCTGGTATCTTCTTTTCAACTCCTAAAAAAGCCGGCACAATGATGCCTTCGTCTTTTATGCCATTATGACCCAAGTTGTTTCGCAGTATTGAGATTTTGTTGGTGAATTCAGCTACAGTAATTCCATATGGGATCACCTTTTCTGTGGCTCGTTGGTAAAGAAGAGTTCTAATAACTGCATCTTGACCTGATTCTACTCCCAAAAGACCGGCTAGAAGCTAATAACAAATTTTGAATGTGCAGTTTTAGTTGAATAGCGAATATAGTCACATACACGTAGGTAACAAAAAAAATAAAAAATAAAAAAAATACCAATTTTGATGAAGAACTTTGTAGTTTTTGGTTAGCACCAACGTAGCCAGTAAGACCAACGTAAGGGATGATGTAGGATGCAAGCAAATAATTGAGATCATTGGCGTAAGGATTGAAAGGTGGAAACAAGGGCCTTCCGAATGCTTTGTTCATTGTTGTTGCAAATGTTAGTGTACTCAAATTTATCAATGGCCTTGCGAATCCAGGTACTACATTCTTTATTGCTCTGTAAATTGTATTAGATACATCAAACCATTAAGAAGAAATAAATTACATCTTAAGAAAATATCACTAAATATCACATTTGCTAAAAAAAGTAAAAATAAAATAAAAAGGATGAAAGGTTTGGAAAGACCTGATGTGACCAACTTCCTGGAAACCAAATTGGGTGATTACATTTCTAATGAAAGGAGTAAGGTTAGCTATCCTTGCACCGATGGGCCGTGGTCCACCACCCGTAAGATTTGGTTGGATGTAGTCTAAACCCTTACCAAGTGACCCATATAAAAAGAACTCAGCTTCCAAGTATTCTAAATTTAACGCAAACTCAAAAATGTCTTTATCAGATTTAGGTATATTTTTTCTTGCATCTGGGTCGATATCATCTTCAGGGGCTACGAGTGGGATGAGGAAGCAGAGGATGAGGAGGAGGAATACAGTAGTTATCATTGGGCTGACGGTAGTGGAAGAGGATGATGTTGCCATTTTGCTTAATCTACCTTATAGTAAGCATGTTTCTGGCTTGATTTATATTGGAGTTGGAAGTACCGTGTTCATGAAATGATGCCATAAAACATGGACATGCAGTATGGCACTTAGTTGATTGCATGGAGAATTAGATGTTAAATTCTCAGTTTAACAAAATTTCCAAAGTGGTCAGTTTTTAAATCAATTATCTCTCATGATATGTAATGGGTCCAAAACATGTTCTGTTCAAATAATCAACCGGGTCGAAAAAGCAAACCATGTTTCATTACATTTTTAATAGGTCGTAAAATAGAACGGGTAATGATATATCCTCTTAAGTCTTAACAAATCCTTCGTGACCGTGACACTTGACCAGATAAAGACTTATGGTCACGATAATAAATTAAGTAAATGTATCATTTTCCGAATAAAAATATATACCCAACCAATTTTAATATCTCCATTTTTTTTACTGTTATAGACTTATAGCATAAATCTTTTAATAGCATGTGATTGAGTGGTTTTGGTTTGGTGAATTGGTGCAACAAGTTTTGTTCCTTGATTTGATTAAGAGAAAGGGGTTTGTGATTTGGATTAAAACATTAACTTGGGCAAATCAAATTGTTGAGTATAACGACAACATACTCAATTCTGCCGGAGCGGGGTGCGAGGAAGTGGAATGTAGACAGATCATACCCCTACCTCTGGATAAACCCGAAAGTAGAGAGACTACTTTCAGGAAGACCTCTGACAATTGTATGTGTGTAGGTGTGTTTAGATATAAAAGGCAGTTGAAAACAGAGTTTGGTGAACTAACCTCTTCTATCTCTTGGATAACACGGCTTGGTTCGGCACCTGGGAGATCTATTTTATTCAACAGAAATTAAACAGTTGAGTCATTCCCCAAAACGTATAAGTCGGTGGAAAAACCTTGATCTCGTGCCCTTTGGGTGCCAACTGACATATCCCCAACGACCTAGCCCTAGGTAATGAGCACACGTTCGAGTGACATTTGGAGTTGGATTTGCCAATGACCATCTCTCAAAAACCTCTTCTTAAGCGGTTATCAAAACACTCCCGGTGGGAAAGTGATAAGTAACAAGGAATTTCATGCCTACGCGTTATGTTGAGACAATATTATGACATAAGCGAATTTGGTTTACGTTTTAGTATAGATTGTTCTTTTTATCGGTGTTACAATCTAATTACAACTGCTAAAATATAATTTAACATAGATCATTAATTTAATTAATTAAGAAAAGCGGTATTTCCTCCATCCGCATATGTCTATTTTAGGATGTTCTAAAATAAATGTTCAGTTTGTGTTTCAACTAATTAAAATAGAGTTTACTGGGTAGGAATGATATTTTGTTTGTGGATAGTGTAGTCAATGAAATTTTCTAAAAACTTTGTGCAATTTGAAGTAAACATTTATTTTGGGATAAAAGAAGTATAATTTACGTGGATTTCAATACATTTGCGCCTAATCGTTAATGTTTTGTCCATACTTTTGTTTTAATAAGTGTCGTCTAATATACAATTACTTTGACAAGTATGATTACTAAAAAATAACAGGAGAAAAGAAAATAGGATAATGATTAACTTGTGAAAAGACTTTGCTACCCTTCAAATATAATTTATTTCATCAAACTTCTTTGACAATTGATAGTAAGGTAGGTGTCACTGATAGACCTTTGAGGTCATCAACAACCCCAAAATGGGTTGATTGGAAATTAACACTTAACTGATGCGATGAAAAATGACAAGAAAATGAACGTACATACCACCATTGTTTATTTGTAAATGACAATAACGAATGTCTTATTACAATTATAAATAATATCAACGATAAATTAAATAGTAAAAATTAAATATATCATTCCAAATCTTTTTCGGACTTCAAATATTTTCTAGCGATTATCCCATTAGCACCGTGAGGATAAAAGCCACCAGGACGATGTTCACTTCCAGTTTGATACACAATACGTAATATTTCTGCTGGTGTTCGTGCGTATGACAACGAGCTTGCATTAGCGGACAATATATTACCCGATGTCCTCCTTTCAGCCCCTAAGTATGGCGGGACAATGAGGCCTTCATCTCTTCGGCCAGCATGACCTAACCTGTTTCGTAGCTCTGAGATTCTGTTAGTGAATTCAGCTACAGTGATACCATATGGAATTACCTTTTCTGTTGCCCGTTCGTATAGAAGGGTTCTAATGACCGCATCTTGACCCGCTTCAACTCCCAAGAGACCCGCTACAAGCTGTTGATAATGATAATTTTTGCATGTGTTTACATTCCACGTACATATATATGAAAGTAGCTTGATCAGTAATATATAATGTAAGGTACCTGTTTTGAAATAGCACTTATGAGTAGTGGATTTGCGCCAACATAACCCGTGAGACCAACATAAGGGATGACGTAAGATGCAAGCAAATAGTTGATATCGTTGGCATAAGGATCGAAAAGTGGATCTAAGGGTTTGTCGAATGCACTGTTCATCACATTTGCAAATGCTTCTTTACTTAAATTCAATAGCGGTCTTGGAAATCCAGGTACCGTGCTCTTTATTGCCCTGTATTTATCCATATAACACCTATCTTAGATTCTTAGATTAACAAGATATTGTCTTGAAGATTAAGTGTGTGCTTTGGTAAGCTTATTTAAGCAACATATATATAATATTAAGCAATAAACCATTTTTAGTGTTTGGATGATAAGTTCTTATTGCTTTGTACATAAAATGGGATATAAATAGATATAAATTCTATTGAATATGGAATTATATCAGCATGTCGTTGTAGCCTTAGTTTATATGCACATGAATGCACAAACAAATATATAATCATGACTTTAACAAGTTAAGAAATTGTAGCTCAAGAACATATTTCCTCAAAAACAAAGATAAGGTTTGTAAGGATGAACCTGACATGACCAACTTCTTGATAACCAAATTGGGCTATAATATCTCTAATAAGAGAACTAAGATTAGCCCTCCTTACACCGATTGGTGGCGGTCCGCCACCAGTAAGATTCGGTTGGATGTAATCCAAACCCCTACCCAGCGCTCCAAATAAGAAAAAATCGGCTTCCAAGTATTCTAAATTTAAAGGAAACTCTATAACATTTATATCGGATGTTGGCAGTTTATTGGATTTTGCATTTGAGGTCGCCGATGTTGCCAAAAGGAGGAGGAAGAACACGGTGGTTGCCATGAATTGTATTAAGGGTCTACTTTAGTGTCTCTAGCTAATTTAGCAAGCATATAGTTTGATCACTCTCTATGCATGTTTTTATAGGCGTTGATGTAATGTGTTGGAGAAATAGCCATACTATACATGGCATTTAATGAATGGTTAGCTAAGAGTCTTTGGTGCTACTTGTGATGAAAGTATTTGGTTCTATACCTTTGTAATTTCGTGTAAGTAAGTAATAATTTAGTCTTATTGAGTAACGATAACTATTTTTTTACATGTCTTTCTTCTAGATTTGGTTCATCGAAAACCTAGAAATTTAACCATTAATACTAGCTAGATTTGGTTCATCGAAAACCTAGAAATTACTTGGGCTAAACACAGTAAGGAGGGTCAATCCCTCCCATTTTCTCTGCCACGTCAGCTTTCTCTCTGCAGCGACCTTCAGGCGATTGAGTGCCCCAGTAAGGGTGACCTTCATCATTTTTTTATTTATTTTTAATTAAAAAAAAAAAAAAAAAAAAAAAAAAACATTTTTAACCACAAACTTAAATTTCATTAATAATTAAAACCTTACATAATAATTCAAATAAAATTCAAACATTACAACTAGGAGTTTGTTGGAAATAAGGTGAATGATCGGTTACCTCTCGAACAATTCGTGTGAATAGTTTTCGGCTCATTCGGAAACGATCATGGAATGCTCTATCGCCGTACATTGGGTTTTCGCAGAAGTAAGCAGCCACTAAACGGTTATGAGCACCCAAACGATCCCTACTAACTTGGTTTCGTGAGAGTTTAGGTTGTGACGCTTCATAAGCCTCCCAACACTCTTCCGCAAACATCATAAACTCGCTACTAACTTCATTTTCAACATCCGAAGATGAATCGGCAATAAATAGCTCGTAAGAATTCATAGTGTGAAAGTGTGAAAAAAAAAAAGTGAAATGAGGGTGTTATTTGAGAGAATGTGTATATAGAAAATGTGTGAAAAAATAGTGAAATGAGTGTAGTATTTATAGTGTGAAAGTATAAGTTTAAAAGTTATTTATTTATTTTTAGTCCAACATTCAAATCCAAACGGTCAAAAAAAAAAAAAAAAAAAAAAAAGCAGCGCAAAAGTAACTAATGATTGTCGATCGCTTGTGCGACCCTCATTCTCCAAAAACCACCAATCGATCGATCACTCATTTGGTTCCACAGTAAGGATGATCGACACCGATCGATTGATCGATCGATCGACCAAAGTTTACTGTGGGTAGCCTTATTGGTTTAGAATTTCACTTTCTAAGAATACGTAAGGCAATGACAAGTACAATGTACCAAATCTATTAACCTCGTCACCAAAATTGGATTACCCTCCAAAAAAAGTAACAAAGGTTACAATTCAAAACTCTCTTTATATATAGTGTGGTGATACAAAGTTATTTTCCATAATACTCTATTTTCACGGATTCACTAAAAATAATAAAACCAAACTTAAAGTTAATAAAGTTGTTTCAAAGTTCACGGATTCACTAAAAATAATAAAACCAAACTTAAAGTTAATAAACTTGTTTCAAAGTTTACTATGTTTGTTATTGATCAGGAATGTGGTGTAGTACCTTTTTTTTTTTTTTTTTTTTTTTTTTTTTTTTTTTTTTTTTTTTTTTAATTTTCCTAGGAAACTGAGAAAAAACAGGTTAGGCTACAAGGAGTGATAACTTTATACCCTCCAACCCTCCCAAATTTTAACCAATCATCTCCCTCCACCTCATTTCAACCCTCCAACCCTCAATCCAACATTTTTACTGGCGCCCATCACTTTCAACCCTCCCAAATCTTTTTTTAAATATTCATAATTTTTCCTTCAAAATTATAAATTTACAAAATTAACCCTTCCAATACTAAACAATTATATATATAAAAAAAACAAACACTTCATTAAAACAAACACTTCATTAAAAATAAAAATACAATTCCTAAAAATTAAAAAGTACAAATCCTAAAAATTAAAAATTACAATTCCTAAAAATAAAAAACTACAATTCCTAAAAATAAAAAAGTACAAATCATACGAATAAAAAACTACAAATCGCCCCAAGCCCAAGGCCAGTTATATTTCGCCGCTATCTCACGCTTCTTATCAAGCGTCCACTTTAGCATTCCTAGATCGGTGATGTGGTCGTGCGATTTGTTGTAGAACTTGTGATCTTGATATAAGGTCTTTTCCGCCATATATTTTGCCCTTTGTTGCTGCTCTTCGATAGTGGCGTCCAAGATTACTTGTTGTTTCTTTGCGTTATCCTCTAACAAATCTTTTTTCGTCGACGTGTAGTCTTTGACAAACTCGGCAACACTAACCTTCGACGAGGCTTCACTAGCAACCTTTGATTTTCCTTTTCGTGCACGGTTAGCTAGGGGTGGCGCTGGGTCTTCATTTAGATTCGGCAAAACGGTATCAAAATCGTTACTACCCGACTCATAGTGACCCGATTCCGAGGACTTTCTTCGCTTATCGGAATGGGAGGTTTGCTGCGCTTCGACACACTTTTGTTCCAACCATTTGGATTGGCCTTTGAGAACTTCCCAAGCTCGTAGATGAGTAAATGCTTTGCCTTGTTTTTTCTTAAAACTTTCGAGCGCATTCGTGAGGACATCAACTTCGCCACAACCACTCTCCCAAAGACGCATCTACAAAAAAAAAATTAAAACGTATAGATATATATATAAAAAAAAAAAAAAAAAAAACGACCTATATAATAAAAAAAAAAAAAAAAAAAAAAAAAAAAAAAAAAAAAAAAAAAAAACGTATATAATTTACCGCTTGGTGGTATAAACCGTTGAACACACTTATTAGCGTGTTCATTTCCCTCCACTTTGTGTTAAGCGAATGATGAGTCCGAGTAGTGTCTTTCACATTCGTGGCGAAATGCTCCAAAATTCGCTTCCAAAACGAATCTTTTCCTTGTTCCATCCCGACCTTTCTACAAGTTGAGATGTGAACCCAAGCCTTCGCCAAAGCCACCTCCTCGTCCGATGTCCAAACCTTTTTTTCGGCCCTTTTCGCGAATTTTTTCTTTTGAACATCTTGTTCTTCAATTTCTTGAACATCATCGTCATCGTCTAAAAAATTAAAACGGATAAATAAATATAACATCTAAAAAATTAAAACGTATAAATAAATATAACATCTAAAAAATTAAAACGTATAAATAAATATAACATCTAAAAAATTAAAACGTATAAATAAATATAACGACAAAAAAATAAAACGTATAAATAAATATAACGTCTAAAAAATTAAACTTATATAAAAAAAAAAAAATACATACCAAGATTGAATTGCGTTTCGGGTACGTCGAGAAACTCGTCTTCGCTCCCCTCCGGTTGTTCTCGGTAATCGAACGGGTTAAAGTTACTCGTTTCGTGTATGCGGTAATCGCTTGGATTAAGTGGTGGGTAGTCGACGGTTTGTCGTGGAGGACTCGGTGGTTGGGGATAATAATAGTGTTGTTGCGACATCGATTGTGGTTGTTGACGAGGAGCCGAAAATGGTTGTGTGGGTCGAGGAGCCGATTGTGTTGGTATAGCTCGACCGGATTTAGCTCGATTGCCCCGACCCTTAGACGAAGATGTTGCACCAACTACTTTTTTGCCTCTTTGATCCATATATATATATTTTTTTTTGGGTTGGCAGTGTGTTTTTTTTGTTTTTGTTTGTGTGAAATGTTTGTGTTGAGAGTTGGTTTATATAGGCAACACCACAAGGGCCATTCCGTTATATTTTTTTTTTTCTTTCCCAACTTCCCAAATGAATTAACGGTCATATTAACGTTAGAAACATGCAAATTGCTTCCAGCCCGTTGCGAGCTTTCAACCCTCGGATGGAACCCGCCTGCCCAGCCCGCCTAGGCGGCGGCGGTGTTCCCATCCTACCCGATCAACCCGCCCTCCAACCCGCTGCCCACTCCTTGTAGCCTTAGAAAAGTTGTTTTTTTTACTATGGTTCTTTTAGCGGAAGGAATCACAAAATTTTAGTCGATTTCTACATATTCAAATCCGGTAAAACATTTTTATTTGAAAAAGTTGACGTAACCAATTGAAAGCCGGTAATATGAAATGAATATTTCTAATGATACAAGTAGTCAGAAGGAAATAAGGGTGCGTTTGGTATGTAATAATGGGAATGACGGAATTCTTTCATTCAAAAAAAAAAAAAAATGTTTGTTTGAAGAATTTGAAATTCTACTATGTATATCATAGTCAAATATCAGTGGTACTCCATTCCTCATAAATTTGGCCTCATTTGCATATCTATCAATGTGGCCCACATATTATTTCACATAAAAACAAAAAGACATGTACATATTTATTCATCATCATTGTTATATATACGAAGCATATATTTGATGAAATCTACTTCATCAATCCAAACAACATGAATGGTAATGATACATTTGATTCGATCCATTGTCATTTCACTCGATATCGAAACTCATACCGATTGTGATTCACGGCAACAAACCAAACACACCCTAAACTTTCGAAATCCACTAGTCAAGAAGATTGTAAGATCAAATATTCTTGCTTTTGACAAGTCATGGTTAGATGACAAAATTTCAATATATATCTTATATTTGTCATAAATTCAATGAATCAATTTTATCCATTCATTTTTTTGATCAAACAAAAAAATAAACTTTCACATTTAAAAAAAAAATAATTCAATATCTCGCAAACCGTTAATTGTTACGTGAAAAACATTATACCATCGCGACGAGAATTAAATTATCTTTCTATAGATATATATTTCTATATACTTTCGATGAACTTTTTTTTTTCAAAATTTCTGTCCAGAAAAATCACACGTGATTATATGATTTGTAAAAATCATATATGATTTGTAAAAATCACATGTGATTTGATTTTTACAAATCACATGTGATTTTGCCAAATCACATGTGATTTTTAAAAATCGCATGTGATTTTTCTAAGCGAAAATTTTGAAAAAAAAAAATTCGTTGAAAGTATAGAGAATTGTATATCTATAGATAGATAATTTAATTCTCGTCGCGATGATGTATTTTTTGTAGCTTGAAGATTTACCATTTGCAAGATATGTTGTTTTAAGAAAAAAGGTGAAAAATGATTTTTTATTAATTTAGATAAAAAAATGCATAGCTAATATTGTTTATTTGGATATATGACAAATATGAAATGTATAGTCATCAATCTTTTTTATCTATACGTATCGATCTACTTTTCAGGGGTCCACGACCAACTAATACTTGGTTTTTATATGCGTTGGGTGTAAAACATCATTTTATACGTTTGGTTTGTTGGACCAGGAGTTGTCATAGGCATAACATATAGAGCTATAGTATTTAATAAGACCTAACTAGTAAACAATTTGTTTAGCAGGTGCTATCTGATTAATAAGCAGTACTCATGAACTTTATCTCTATGGGTTGAGGGAAGCGTATGGTTTTTGTTGCTCATGTCCATAATGTTCCTAATCATTAATGATTCCAACAAGGAGATGATCAGTTGCATTTGCGTATTTTGAGTCGCGGGCACACTGTTATTTCATTTTGCGGCACTCTCGAGCCAGGACGTCGTTGAGTTTTTGAGACCCTGCCAATATGCAATACTTAACTATAAAACCACTAATTAAGGACCGAAATACTAACTTTTCTTGTTTTTTTATTCTAAAACCATGCAGCAATTCAGTCGATATTAAGCTGGTCACAGCCGGCTGAAAAAAATCGGTCGGCCGACCTTTGTGACCGATGTGGAAATCGGTCGCATGGGATGTGGGAGATCGGTCGAGCATCGAGTGAAGCAAATCCAAATTCAAAATCGGTCTAAAATTCGACTGAGTTTTAATCCTTTCTAACCGTTGCAATTAAAAAAAAAAAAAAAAAAAAAAAAAAAAAAAAACTTTATCAACCTTATAAATACCAACCTCAAACACACTTCTAAACACACAATTTCAAACACAATTCAAACAACTTCTCATCCATATTCAAACAACATTTCTATCAATACCTTCAAACACATTCTTTTAATTATGTCTTACGAGCTATTATTTGGTTCTTCGTCTTTCGACGATGATGAAGTTCTAAGTGAGTTTATGGAGTTCAGGAAGTTTGCTTCGAACGCTTACCAAGCATCACAGCCAAAAGTTCCACGAAGATACATACCTAGGGATCATGAGGGTGCTCATGATCGTTTAGTGGCGGCATACTTCTCAGAAAACCCGCTGTTCGACGAAAGAACATTCTCTCGGCGATTCCGAATGAGCCGAGAACTTTTCACACAAATTGTTCGAGAGGTAACCGATTATTCTCCTTATTTTCAACAAACTCTTGATGCTAGGGGCATACCTAGTATTAGCCCATTGGTCAAGTGTACTGCGGCAATTCGTCAATTGAGATACGCGGCCGTTCCTGATTCTCTTGACGAGAATCTAGCAGTGGCTGCAACAACATCCTGTGATTGTCTCCGTAAGTTTTGCAATGTTATCATGGAGTTATATGGTGCTGAGTATTTGCGAAAGCCCACGTATACTGACCTTAAAAGATTATATGCTCATCACGAGCATAAGCATGGGTTTTCTAGGATGATGGGAAGCATTGATTGTACAAGTTGGGAGGGGGAGAATTGCCCAAATGGTTTGAGAGGTCAATATGCTAGGGGTGATCACGGGCCACATCCATTCATTTTATTAGAAGCGGTCGCCTCCTAAGATTTATGAATTTGGCATGCGTTCTTTGGTGTCCCCAGGATGAATAACGACGTAAACGTTTTACGTCGTTCCCCTGTTTTCAATGATATCAAATCTGGGAGAGCACCAGACCTTGAATTCGAGGCTAACGATGTACAATATAAAAGGGGATATTATCTTATTGACGGGATATATCCACAATGGTCCGTTCTTATTAAGTCCATTTCAAATCCTCCCACGGGTGATAAAAAAAAATATTGTACAAGAGGAAGCACGAAGCAGCAAGGAAAGATGTGGAACGGGCTTTTGGTGTGTTGAAGAAGAAGTGGAAAATGCTTAAAGTTCCAGCTCGATGGTTGTATAAAAAGGATCTCCAAGATATTGTGTATACATGTATCATATTACATAATATGATCATTTGACACAAGCAGCGGGCGATATGTCCTACATGGTTCGAAGATGAGGGCAATCGTGATCACGATCCCTTAAGAACGCATGAAGAATCGTTTTACCCAGGAGCTTATGGACTCATCAACTTATCTAAACTTAAAATCTGATTTGATCAAACACATTTGGAGAAATCGTAGAAATCAAGTTAATCAAGGGAATGAAGACGAAGACGGTAGTGATGGTGAAGATGAAGAATTTTTGTAATGTATTTATTGTTATTTGAATAATTTACTTAATGTTTTTAATGTTTAATTGAATAATATATGTACTGTTTTTTTTTAATGATTTTTATTTTTTTTTTTTTTTTTTTTTTTTTTTTTTTTTTTTTATGTATGATTCGATTTAAAAAAAAAAAAGGTCGGTCATCGACTGTGGCACTTTGGTCATGTCTGGTCGCCGGAGAGAGAAAGCTGACGTGGCAGCCGGTGACCCAGGTCACTTTGGTCATCGACTGTGACCAGCCTTAAAGAGCATCTCCATGACAGACAGATAAATTTGCAAGCTTTTCTTTTTTTTTTTTTTTTTTATTTTAAATTTTTTTTAGCATTAATCTTTTTTCCGTCAATGACTTGGTGATCTTCAAGTTATTAAACACCCATATCAAATATATCATATGATAAAAATTGGTATCCAAAAGCTCTCAGTTTTATTTTTAGTATTTGCGGTGACATGCGCATAAGAAAGTCTTTTGAACCGCATATCGTTGAAATGTATTAAATATGGTTGTTAAGATCCCGATCCTGATCTTAGGATCTTACGATTTTATGATACAACAAAGCAAAAACGATCTCGATCCTACGTAGGATCTTTGCAAGATAAGGATATTAATAGGATCCTGATCTTAACTATAAGATCTTAAGATCTTCGATCAATCTGAACATACATTTCTCGAACCACAAGCTGAAAACTATAAAATTATGTATTAAGTTCCGTAGAATATGAAAAACAAGAGGCTAATTGTATTAAACACTTCATAATCATAATTTTGACATACATTTTCATGATATATGATATATAGTAATATGTAGATTTGCATAATTTTACAACACCTATTAAGAAAATTACAGGATCTTAAGATCTCGATCTGATTTTACGATCACGATCTTGCAAAAGCAAAAATGATCCTAAGTAGGATCCCGATCTTAAAAACCTTACTATTAATATATTGAAAGAAGATATAGTTGAATTTGTACATAATGTCCTGTTTTGACCGTGCATTGCAGCGAATACAAGAGTATTTAGTTTATAGCAATGGGATAAAGTTCCCATGTATGTAATATTTATTGAGATCCTCTAATATTAGTTTAACAAAATAGAGGTCCCATAATATATAATTTTTTTTCTCCCACTCACATAATCTCAATATTATCTTTTATGTTCAAGTTGACCATGAGAGGATCTCAATCCATAATGAATAACCAAAATCATAATGAATCACGCATGTAAGATATTAAAACTCTGAGATAATAATAACAATATCATATATAATTCGTAAGTAATTTAGCTTGATTTATTAAATATATAAAGCTTCATTTTTTAAAATCAAATGTTTTTCATATGAGCTCAAGGTGTTGTTGCTTACGTCAGGGCCCTTTTTTGGTAACATGTCATGTCACATAAGCTTTATTTTTTTAACACAATTCATTCATTCTCTCCTCAAAAAACACCTTCCGTCATGGCACAAGTCAAATCACCTTTTGGGACTCTCTATTCTATTTTCCTTTTCATTTTTCTTAAACCAACTAATTTTTCATTTATTAAAAAGTAAAAATTACAAATTACATTAGCCCTCCAAAAAACGAAGAATCTACGAAAAAAAATTACGAATTTTCTTTTTTCACAATTTTTTGTCGGATTTTGTCTTTATGAAAATTGGTGATAACCTAATCCTCTTCCGACGACCCCACGGTGTTAGTGGCGAGAAACTTCAACTTTCCAACCTCATGGTAGTCGCAACTTTTGTTTTAGTCTCTCGTACATTTCTTGGGCGGTGTCTTGTTTGAGCCTTATTTTTTATCTCATAGCCTCCCCAAATTCTTGCGAGACACTCAGCACAATCTTGTACGTTGTCTCCGATTTAACCTTTTTCTCGTTTTTCATGATTTTTCGGCGGGACATGGTCTCGGATCATCTCCAAATAGCTAGTTCCAGTAGGCATCTTCATCATCTTTAAGATTAGCAGGTCTAAGTTGTGTTTGAGAGTATAATGTAATGTTAAATTTTGAAAAAAATAAAAGTAGTTATTTCCCTCCCCTCCTTCCCCAACGGTCAAAAAATGGCTACTTTCACAAGCTATAACACACACCATGTCACAACCTACACCGATAGCGGTGTTGTAGCATATTCTTGGCGCAGGGGGTGCTATGTTATTAGACCGTGGATCTAACACCACAATTGTGAATGATGTGTAAGAAGTTGAAATCTACGATTTAATAGGCTGATGGTGTGTTTTGTTATTTTACTAAGTTCAAGGGAGTGTTTTGAATATGTATTGTTGGCCTCAAAAATTAGGTAAAACATGTTTAAGAAGTTAAATAAACAAGTTTTAAACATAACCCATTTAACAACTGATAACAACATTCATACTTTTCAACGTATATAATTATTATTAGAAATGAATCAAAAAATCACAAGGATAGTTGCAGAACAATATTCTAATTGAATGACAAATGAAACTCTCCTAAAAATAAATTAAAGCTTGCTAGCTTAGATTATGATCCTTAGAAGAGGTGGATGTTTTCATGATAATATGTTTGTATACTTTTTATGTGCAGAATCTATAACTTATCTCTTGAATAACATTCACTTGTATATTCACTAAGTTTGGTAGTGATTCTTGATAGGAATCAAGTTACTGGCATTAGCTTGTTAGAGTAGTATAGTCGTGATTTGAGGTAAGTAATTGGTTATAACTTGCTTTTGTAGCTTTATTATATTGTTTTATGATAATGATTGATGGATAAGGTATAGGAAGCAAGTTATCTAGTTTTGGATCCAATACTAGGTGTAGCTTAGTTAGTCTACGGGCTAGCCATGGTTTAGGTTTATCCCTTATGGGTTGAACGTGTTAGACCAACTTTGTTGGTATGAGGTTTGTGTTTCCAATACCGCTTAGCTTAGCTAGCTAGTTGAAAGACTATGCATTTGTTAGCTAGTTATACCTTTTACTTACTAAACGTTTTGCTTATGGGTTTAGTTTCTTATGTTTTATAGGTGCAAATACCCAGGATAAAGGTAACGAGAAATTATGAGATGTGATTATGATGAAGTGGAAGAATACTTGCCTATTTTTCTTGTAGATGGCAAGTAGTCTCTTGCACTTATGCTCGGTTAAGTTTTAATCCCGTAATGTGTTGTAAAAGATTTGTAAAATGTTGTTTCAAAGTGTCTAAGTCCAGGTCTTGTTATGAAACAAATTTATTATGTATGATGTTTAAGTGTTTTATGAAATGGGTTGAATGTGGTGTTTGGCATAACATCCCCATATTGGGAGTTAATGCTTCCGCACTTGTTTGAGGTAAAAATTTTACATTTCTATAGACTATATGATGTTTTAAATATATCTGGAAAGTTCTGTGAATTTTCAAGTTTTCTAGGTATGTTTTCCTGAAAATGAACTTTTGACATCAGAAGTTGCATACGGCGTATCGATATTTTTGTCAATACGGCGAATCGAGCTGAATTGAGATCGATATTGTGTATCGAACAAAATTGGATACGGTGTATTGAGCCAGTTTTGGCGGATATAGCGTATCGACACCTTTGTTGATAAGGCGTATAGAGGTCATGTTTTCAAAAAATCTAGCTTGATTTGGGGCGTTTCATATTACACATATTTATACTACATATAATGCATGCATGACATTTTCTCTAATAAAATTGTAAGACACTCATTAATGCATTTTTAATCAATACAAGTGTTAATGCATCATGTACAATTGCTTGTATTAAATTATCTTTCACAATATTTAAATACCTCATTTATTATTGATTTTGAATTTGTATACTTTTTTGTGCAAAAAATAAAGTAAAATAAATAAATAAAATAGATATAATTGAAATTGTTAGAACGAGTTATAAAGTAAGAAAAATATGATTTAATAGTAAGAGTTTCGTCGAGAACCAATCAAGAAACCTTTTGAAATTTTTGTTAAAAATCAACCGCAGAAAATAAATAAATGATTTCTTTAAAAATTGGGACGAACTTATTAAAGGAAAATGATGCAAATGTGCAAAGTCATACTACATATAATGCACGCATGACATTTTTATCTAATAAATTTTCTAAGACACTCATTAAAGCATTTTTAAGCAATGCAAGTGTTAATGCATCATGTACACACTACAAATGCTTGTATTAAATTATCTTCCCAATGTTTTAACACGTTGTTTATTATTTATTTTGAATTTGTATACATTTTTATGAAAAAAAGAAAGAAAAAAGAAGACATAATTGAAATTGTTAGAACGATTTACAAAGTTCGAAAAATATGATTAAATCTTAAGAGTGCCATCGAGAACCAATCAATATACCTTTTGAAACTTTCGGGAAAAATCAACCGCAAAAGCAAAATAAATATTTTTAAAAAATAATGGGACAAATTTATAAATGGCAAATGATAGAAAGGTGCAAAGTGTTTAGTGAAAAATATATGTTTTATTACACATATCTATACTACATATAATGCATGCATGTCAGTTTCTCTAATAGATTTTGTAAGACACTCATTAGTGCATTTTTAATCAATATAAATGTTAATGCAACATGTACACACTACAATTGATTGTATTAAATTATATTTCACAACATTTTAATACCTCATTTATTATTTATTTGAATTTGTATACTTTTTTATGCAAAAAAAGCACAAACAAATAGATAGAATTGAAATTGTTAGAACGTGTTACAAAGTTCGAAAAGTATAATTTAATCGTAAGACTGCCATCGAGAACCAATCAAGACACCTTTTGAAATTGAAATGGCCAAATTTTTTTGTTGTTTTTATTTTTATTGCTGAATATGCCGTATAGGATCTCCTCTATACATCGTATAGACCTTTAGTACGCAAAACTGCAAAAATTAAATTCTGAACTAAACCCATTTTTGGTAACATGTAAATTATGAATTAAATCTCATAATTAAAACAAATAATAACTGTACATGAGTTTTGTAAGTAAAGTGTTAAGTGAAAAGTATATATTTTATTACACATATCTATACTACATATAATGCATGCATGCCATTTTCTCTAATAAATTTTGTAAGACACAAACTAGTGCATTTTTAATCAATATAAATGCTAATGCAACATGTACACACAACAAATGATTGTATTAAATAATCTTCCACAACATTTTAATACTTCATGTATTATTTATTTGAATTTTTCATCGTGCTTATCTATACTTGGGTCTCCACAAAGGATGATTGATTGTATATACTTGACATGCTAGTTCTAAACATAAATCATCCGCATCGAATGTAAACACTATAAGCACGGGTCAACCCCAAAGGATGCATCTACGGGAGTTCTATATCGTGCACTTCTTAGGCACGCTACATGACTTTTGGTGCGTTTCTTGGGCACCCTAGACTTGACAAACGATGCTTCTTGTGAGCATGCTAAACATGATTTGTTTTCGGCTATATTTGAACTACACATAAGTGCTAACATCATGTCAAATCGTTTTAAGTATATTTATTTTCCAAAGGAAAATGTAATGGATGTATTTTCCCCGGGTCGTGTCCCAACGAAGGTCGAATTCGAGTTGTCGTTTACGTGTCGAAAAGTGTGGTGAATGTGTGTGAAAAGAGAGATGATTGGTGATTTTACACTAAGAACAACGAAATAATGAAGGAAAACAACTAATTAAGCTATGGGTACAAGTAAACTAAGCATGCTAATCTAAAAACGCAATTTGAATTTTAAAAACAAACGCGACGAATTATAAAAACGTAACTAAAAAGTGATTTTCTAAAATCTAGGTCCTAAAAATGTAAAATAATTTTTCTTAAATTCTAAATTTAAAAAGAAAATTTTGGGAAAAAGAAAATTATTTTTTTGATTTTTTATTAATTTTTTTATGAATTAAAAACTAAATTAAAAGATTTAAATGATTTAAAAATATTAAAAAGCTTGGGAAAAATCTGAAAAATTCTGAGTAAATCTAATTTTAAATTATCTATCTAGGAAAAATAAATTCAGGAACTGACTAAACCCTAATAAGCAGAACAGTGGAAATAAGCAGTTTGTAATAAGCCAAAAATAAGCTAAAGTGATCCAAAAATTATCAAATGCTCAGAAATGATTTAACAGACTTATTTAAACTCAAAACAATCATAAGATAACAGATAAGCACAATGAACAAGCATAATAAGCAGAAGCACAGTAGCAAATCAATGGTAGTAGCAGTGACCAAACAAGCACTTTGCAACTTAATTATAAGCCAGATAAAAGCAAATTTGGGAAATCCAGAAGCAAATACTTAAAGCTCATATGACAGACAACTTAACTTCCAATAATGCCCAAAAGTTTTCAACAATTGCTTATCTAATAGGACTAAAGAACAGATGTGGTTGAACACTTAAAATGTGCAGGCCTAGAAAGCAGTCCTATGAGGGGGTTTTTGCAGACTAATTTAAGCAGCTAAATAAGCTTAAAATTCAAATCCCAGATGATGTACTTCTAACTTGTTATACTGACTAGCTATAAACCAAATATGAGGGTTCCATCTTAATTGAATAAGCCACAAACCCTTCCAGATCAGCAGCTAAAAATATCTGGTCTACACTAAGTACTCTGTGACAGCAGAATGGGAATTTTAGCGCTAACTTCTTGCAAACTTGACTAATTCTTTCCTGCTTTTACAAACTTGTTTTAACTCTTAAAAGGAACCCAGGAATGCTAAACTAGAGGTCTAAATGAGCTCAGCTTATGCTGAGCTTATTGAGGGCAGTATAGATCCTACTTAGACACTAGTGAACTAAAAACCTCAAATCCAATCAAAACAGCTTAACTCTTATCAGAATTTACTAAATTATCATCAAATAATCTTGTAGAACCTTAGACCTTGATAGATCTTTAAGCGCTCGTGGATCGTTAGTAATGTTTATGTAATCACAAACACACTAATAGAAAGTCTCTAACACTTGTATTCTAAAGCGGAAATTAAACACAAGTAAGAACACAGATAACTAAGAACGATTGATCCTCTATGGATCTTTGATTAATACTAAGAACTTGTTTTTCTAAACTCGTACATAATACATAATAATGTGTTCATTTTATAGATAAGGAATCCTAAATCGTTTCACTAGAAACCCTAAACCGTTTCACAAGAAACGTATCTTCTAAAAACTAAACAAGATAATCATAATTGTTTCCTAATAAAGCTCGTACATATCCTAACAAATAATAAAAAACGCGGAATATCTATATCAGCAGAAACAAACTACGCAGAATCTCTACTTCCGCAGAAACACTTCTTCAGCAGAATCCAACACTTCAGCAGATTCCGTCAGCAGTAACCTTCAGCAGAATTCTTCCTTAGCAGAATTCCCAACAATCCTCCCCTAATCTTGAATTTGACATGGTTAAGTTCAAGATTCTTGATAGATCTTTAATACCTCAGAAAAAGAGGATTGAATTCGAACATCAGCAGCAAAGAATCAAATGAACCATATCTCTATGAACGGCAAAACTTTAAACTTCAGGTCTTTGCAGCAACAAATGACAGAATGTACATCAAAACATGTAAGTTTCATACTATTCTCATCACTTCCAGGTGTGTTAACTCCTGTGAGAGGTGAATCATTGAAAATAATGGATTTGATGTCTCTTTACCAATAGCCATCACTACTGGAGTAGCCAAATGTTTAAGTTCGAAAACTATGGTACACTGATAACCATATGATTTTTAGCAAATCATCAGCTATAAACGGATTTGAGATGTCTTTACCTGTAGCCGTTTGCTCAGGACTAGTCAATTCTTGGTTTCAACTGAAAACCTTGGTGAATTGAAAACCAAATATGGATACCAAATGTCTTTACCACAAACCATATTTTTGTGGACTAGCCAATTCTTTGGATCCCAGAAAGGGTTACATCCATGGTGAATTGAGAACCATTTCAACTCTCAGGAATGAACCATCGGTGAGTTGAAGTACCCTATAGCTTTGAGCAAGCTATTACAGCTATCAACAGATTTGATGTGTCTTTACCAAAGCTGTACCCTTTGGACTAGCCAACTCTTTGATGGACACAAGTCACATCTGGTGAGTTGATAACCATCAACAGAGTGATATACAACAAACCTGCAGAAAAGTTAGTACACAAAGATACAAGGTTTTTTTTTTTTTTTTTTTTTTTTTTTTTTTTTTTTTTTTTTTTTTTTTTAACTAAATAAAACAAAGAAATAAGAAATAAATGAAATAAAGGAAAATAAGATACAAAAATAATACAAAATACCAGAATCAAGTAGAAGCTTTGTGGTGCAGAAGCTTGGACTTGATTAACCCAACCAGCTGTTCAGCATGAGTCTCATCATTGGCCATTGGATCAGGAGGAACTTCCAATTTTCTTCTAAGCATACGTTTCATCAGAGTATTAGACCAAGGATAATGCTGATCAGAAAACATACATACCCTAATGCCAGACTTTGTTTCAACAACATGCACATTAGGCATAGGGTAAAACCTCCAAGTATCAACCTTCCATTTGTGTGAATTCTCCCAAATTGAGTAGCCTTTTCCATTAGGAGAGTGAGAATCAAACAGAACTTGCAGATCTCCCAATAAGTACAATCCAACACCTTGTGGTATATGAGAGGCATAATACTCTGTGACCAGTCTATAGAGAGTATGCAAATCTTGCCTATCCACCAAGTGAAGTATTTCTTGCAAGAAAGTAAACTCCATATAGGAATGATCTTGCCTATAGATGGTGTTAATCTGTCCATCTGTCAATGTCCATTTGACCAACACATTGTAAGAACCCTCAGGAAATGTCTCAGAAGAACCCATTTTGATAAAGGTTGAATCAGCAGCCTTGAGATCCACATGCTTAGAAGAACTCCCCTTATGAGACTTAAGTGCTTTAGAAACCTGCTTCCTAGCTAATCTCACTGATCTTCTGATGGCAATATGTCTTCTGTGTGCCATCCTTTTCTTCCTCCTTCCAGGTATATATATCCCCATAGGACTAACATTTTCAGATGCATCAGAAGCATCTTCAGGAGGAATAGAAGATGTAGGAACAGAACCACCTGCTTCATGCAACTTCTCAGTATCTTCTCTGGCCTTTCTAGCCTCTGCAGCTTCTAGTTTAGCTTTCCTCACCAGATCTGCATTGTAGTTGGAAATAAGTGATCCTTCTTGTGTAGCAGATTGGTTGCCTTCAGGAGTTGCCTCAGCAGAAACAGCTTGAGTGTGTAGCTGTTCTTTATCAACAGAAGATGAAGTACCAAGCTCAACTGTCTTGATCCTTTTAGCTTCTGGAGCATCCATACTTGCAGTAGGCCGCTTCAATTGAGTAGGAGGTGAGTGAATAGCCTTCATAATCTGATTATATATTCGATGCAAGTCAGATTCAGGTAAGGCCCAAACTTGCTTCTTGGTCAAAGCAGAGTTGTATACAGAAGTATATTGGTGATAGACCACATTTCTCATATAATTCTTCGTTTGTGCCTCAGTCTGAGTTTTATCTCTCTTAGCTTTGGCCTTCTGTGCAGCAATAGCCTTTCTCTTTTCTGCTGCAGCTTTCTTCTTTTGTTGTCCAAGAGCCACCATTTGTGCAGCAAAGTTGTCACTATCAAAATCAGCTCCCAAGATGCTTTGAGCCAAAGTAGAATTGGAAGCAGCTTGTAGAGTATAAGAGTCCCATTGCTCATCAGTAAAATGAACTGATTGCTCATCCAGTTCTCTTTGGCTTTCAGGAGGCAAATTTGAAGTAAACTGAGATGTCATCTTTTGTGCCAATGCTTGACTCTTCATCATATCCTCATACTCTTTCACCAGTCTAGCTTTCTCCTTCCTCTCTTTGTCACTCACAAGATCTGTACCAAGATCTTCATCAACCATCACTCCTTTCTTATTGCCAGAGATGTCAACACTTGGAACTTGAGTAGCAGGCTCATCAGTAGAATCATTATGAGAGATATCAACAATAGGAACTCTGTCAATATTCTCAGAAGAAACACCAAGAGAAGCATCAGCAGAAACATGTTGAGTGGTAGTATCAACATGTGTAGTAGAAACCTCAGCATCAGGATTCAAGACAAAAGATCTCCCAGCAACAAATACTTCAGGAGAAACTTCAGAAGGTGTGATATCAGCAGAAGCAACATCAATCATTGATTCATCTGCCTGAAAATGATCACCATCAACTTGTTCTTGAACAACATTCAAACTTGGCATCTTAGAATCCTTGCTCAAATACCGTCTTCCCCTCTTTCTATAGAACTTGATCTGCTCTTTTGGTTGTGATGATTTAGTAGCTTTGGGTGAAGAAGTATGAGTCTGCTGAGCAGCTTCAGCCAATATCTCAAGAGAATCCAACGGTACATCTTCTTGTTCTTCATCAGAGACATACACAAACTTCCTTTTCTTTGTCTGCCCAAGTTGATCTTCTAACTCCTGAACCCTCTTTCTCAACACCACAATCTCACCACCAAGTGAGGATTTGGTATCTGCGAGCTCCTTCTTCAACTTCTCAACTTCTTGAACATTCCTGTTGAGCAAATTATATAGAGAAGTGAGAGTAATAGGGTCCTCAGCTCCACCAGCAGATTGCTCAGTGGTTATGGGAGCTTCATTGGGCCTTTCAGGAGAAACAGTAATATTTTCAAAATTAGGAGAGCTTTCATCAATTGGTTCTTTAATAGGGCTAGGTGTGGACAGTCTGGTAGTCTCATATTCAAGAGGTGTAGGCACCTGAGTGTCAAGAGACTGAAGTGTCTCCTCAACCTCAGGAACAAGCTCATCAGGAGCTTCATAAGTTGGTGTTGGACTAGGACTAGGTCTAGGTGAAACATGTAAAGGTGAGGGTGTTGGTTGGTCAGGAGAAACAATTGGTGCTTCAGCAGTTGTGGAAGGACCCTCATCCCTTTCTACTGATGGATTACCATCAGCAGTAACACTTGGAAATGATGGAGTACCATCATCTGCAGCATTGAGAGATGGTGGAGCACCAACAGCATTACCCTCATCAGCATCATCATTGCCATGTGGCAACATAGCTGGTAGCAGAGGGTGATGTGCCCCAACATAGTGAGTTTTCATTGAAGCAAACAATTTAGCACTAAGAGCTCCTATGGGATAATGGCCTCTATCTTGGGTGTTTATGTCTAAAATTATTTGAAGAAACCTAGGGTACATGAGAAACTTATGCTTTTTCTTTTGAATATTTTCAACCATATTATCAAAAATAAACTTAGAGAAATTATAAGTTAAACCCTGTGATAGACATACTATACCACAACCCAATTGGGTAGAGAATTGATCCCATCCTCCAGACTTGTTGCTGATGCACTAAAGCAATGTGTGCACCAAAAACCTCCACATAGGGCAAAACTTGTTCTTGAGCCACATAACTGTATCCGTACTTTGATAACCAGCAGCTCTCAGCCCAGCAAGTATCTCACCAGAGTTGGTGTGATAGACACCACCTTCATCATCCAGTTGCAATCTTGTCCTAATCAACGACTCAGTCACCACATACTCTGCTCCATCAATCATTGCAACAATCTCTGTGTCAGAACATTTTTCAGCAGATGCCCAAAATTGCTTGACCAAAGATTCATGTACCACATCTGGATAATGAGTCAGTGCATAATGAATCTTGGAACGCTTCATGAAATCCACCATAGGTTCATACATTTCATGTCCCTTTGCTTTTCCCAGAAAAGCAACTTTGTTGTGATCCTTCTTAAATTGAAGTGCCGCCATAGAAGAAAGTTTGAGAATTGGTTATGAATCGAGTAAATGGTTGAAGGGTTTAAATTGGTCAAAAAGGGAATCAGTGGATTTTGGGCAAAGATTATGCGAAGTAGGTTATAAATAGAAGTTACCAAATATGGTCAAGAATATTGGAACTAATGGTTGACCGGATCTAACGTGTCAAGTAACTCCTAATAATTTCACAAACAACGTTCCAGCAGAATCAAGGTCAATCTGCTGATATGAGAAGTCAATCAGCAGAATCACCCTTTGGTAAAAATATCTAGGGTAAGTAACCATTACACATTACCATCAACCCGTAACTCCGTCTATTAAATAACCCCAAATCATAATCCGCACATATCAATATACCCCAATTTACTATCAAACCCTCAATCAACCAAAATCAATCATCAACACCATGAACAACCAGCCAGAAGTAATTGATCTCACCTCTGAGTCATCAGCAGACTCAGGAGATAACATTCCCCAATCACCACCAAAACACCAAGCCTCCCAATCATCCTCACGACCTTCCCATAGAAGGTATGGTCTTACCAAAGAACAAGCCCGAAAGAGAAACATGATGTGGGCTCATCAAGCAGACCAAACAACCCACCCAAAACTCCATCATCATCATCCACTGAGGATACTCGTCCGTTATTTTGATACCCCTATCAAGATGAACCTCGTCCTTTGAAGTCCCCCTTTCTCCCTTCATCTGAAGATGATAGTGTGGTGAATCCAAGTGATTCATCTAGGGGCTCTGACGACTCCACAGAGCGTCTAGAGCCAATCTTCAATAGATTGGTGAGAGAGGAAGAGGAGAGGGAAGCAACAACAACAAGTGTAGATGTATAAGATCCACCATTGTTCTTGGACCTGCTATGAAAATTAGGTCCATTTTTAGTCCAAAAACAACCTGTTGAGGGCTTAACAGCAGTATCCCAATATCCCTTACCTACATACATTGGGTCAATAAATCCAGGCCAATAACCATTCTGAAAGTATGAACTAGTTGGTCTCACATATGGTCTAGCAACAGGTCTTCTCCCAGCAGATGGAGAATGTCTATCAGCAGAATTGCTGGTCTTATGAGTTACTTGTGGAACATATGGTGGTATATCCTTAACATTATTCCACATTGGTCTAGGTTTATTTTGACCACCACATACACTCAATCTTTGCTCATGAAAATTACAATCCTTAATCAAATGAAATTTACTTCCACACACAAAGCATTTCTTTGGTCAAAAAAAAAAAAAAGTTTAGATTGGCAGGGACACCTCAACCCTGTGTACCATAATGGTACCCATCAACCCTACCCAGCAAAGGTTTGATGCCTGTGAAATACCTCCACCCAATACCCAACCATGCTGCGGATCGGATTCGAACTCGCGTCCTTTGTTTGGTCAAGACATCACATGGCTGGGCCCAGGCTTCTAAGGCAGCTGGTTGATATCATTAGAGCTTATGGTCCCTAAGTGAGGACTTCCCGGTCGGTCACCCAACCCGGTACAAAGCATTTCTTTTTTTTAGAAGATTTATTAAAAGTGAAAGATGTTCCATTACATGCAAGATTATTCAAACCACTAACATTAACAGGATTGTTTTTGACAGAATTAAAAACATTGTTTTGCAAAGAATTAAAAGACAAGTCTTCGGAGGAAACTGTCTTTGAATTTGATTCATCAGCAGCAACTCTAACAGGCTTGTAGGGAGTCTTGGGTGTAGGCTTTGGTGAGGTCTTGGGAAGGTATGACTTTTCACTTGAATCACAACTGGTAGTAGACCCTTGGTCAGAGGACTTGTCACTAGAAGAACAAGAGACAAAGTCAGTAGAATTAGAATCAGGGTCTGGCAAGTCACTTGACTTTTTGCCATAAAGATGGTGTGATCCATCAAAGTCTGTGGTGGTGTTGGTAGTGGGCATGAATTCTCCTCTAATAGGTCCAGGCACAGCATGTAATTTTCCTTCTTTAACAAAATTTGCTAAGCCTGCTGGTGTAGATTTACCCATATCAAACCTAGCCTCTAAACCAACATATTTTTTAAAAGCTAAACCTATACTAGAGTTTACAGGTTGACTATTATAGAGACAGTTAGATAAATTATCCCCTGATATTAACCAAGTTTTATGACTAGCTACTTCCTTCTCTAGTTTCTCTTGTAGTTCTTGGTTCTCTAACTCTAGTTTAGCCTTTTTCTTTTCACAACATTTTAATTCATTTGTAGTACATGTTAAATCTCTCTCTAACACCCCTATCTTTTCATCATAAGCAACCTGATTCTTTTGAAACGAAATTTTCTGTCTTTCTAAAGTTTTTAAAGCCTGTTTGTAAGCCTCAACTTCAACATAATATTCATTATATTTAGGTTTCAATTCATCATATGCCTCCTTAAGTTCATTATATCTTTCACTACAACCAAAAACACAATTATGTACCTGAGAGATGCCCATAAAGGCAACTTGATCATGTTGATCCTCTGTAGTACAGCTTGCCAGCAATCCACTCTGCCCAGAAGCTTCATCATTATCAGGTTCATGTGCCTTCCAGTTAACATGGTCATCCAGAGTAACCAAAGCTCCAGCTTTCCCAGCTTCCACTTGATTCTGCTGATAGGTAGTATACCTAACCTCATCACCATCCTTCCTATCCTTGCACTCTCGTTTGAAGTGACCCATCTGTCCACAAGTATAGCATTTGATCTTCATCCTGTCAAATCTAGCTGGATATCTTCCCTGGTAACCAAACTTTCTCCCAGACTTCTTTTCAAACCTCTGGACGTTCAATGTGAGCATGGCCACCTGCCACTTCAAGTTCATCTCTTCCAAATCCAGAGGATCCACCTGATCAAAATCCTCAAAAGCAAGTTGCTGCTGATGATCATAATTAGCAACAAAAGAGTGAAGTACATCTTCCAATACACCACTAGACTATGGTTGTGAATTTGGTCTGGTGTTGGTGTAGGAAGATGATGCTGAGGAGCTTGGGCTTGAGGCTTGATTCATCTTATTGGAGGTGGTGCTAACAAAAGCTGAGTAACTGGGAGTGGATGAACGAATGGGGCTTCTAACATCGGGCTCAAGAGTTTTAAGCTTGTTTTAGAGATCATCAAAATAGAGCATATCCAGTCCACCTTTAGCTTTGAGTGCAATGCTCACATGCAGCCAATATGGAGGTAAAGATCGCAAGAACTTTGCATTGCAATCCTCATTGTCTGGCCTGGCATTCAGCAGATTCAATTGACTCAAAATCTTATGAAACCTGTCATACCCCTTGTGAATACCTTCTTCCTCAGAGATTTGGAATTCTTGAAACTGCTATTTAAGCATTGATTTCCTCATCCTCTTTGACTTATCATTCCCACCAAACCTAGCCTTGATGGCCATCCAGATGTCCTTTGCATCCTGCATGTAGTGAAAGTCACCCATATGATCATCTGGTATAGCCTGAAGGAGAATAGTTCTAACTTTATTCTCTCTCTGTACAGCTAGAATCTCTTCAGCAGTTTTAGGACCAAGGATGGTAATCTTGCCATCAGCATCTTCGGTGTGCCTTTTCAAACTATTTCCGTTTTTGACAATTTCCCAAAGATTCCAATCAATATTAGTGATCCAGTTCTGCATCTTCATAGCCCACAATTCATACTCTTCCTTCTTGAGGTATGGGAACTTTGCATTGCTGTTGGTGAGAGTGAGTTGTTGCAAAGATGAAGATGTGGTGTTATGGTTGTTGTTAACTTCTGATCCATCGTCTGATCCAGGCATTGTTTTGGTTGTTTTGATTGAGAGGGTGTAAAAGAAAAGATGTTCTTAGTATCACAGAGACTCTCCCGAGGCTCTGATACCACTTGTAGAACCTTAGACCTTGATAGATCTTTGAGCGCTCGTGGATCGTTAGTAATGTTTATGTAATCACAAACACACTAATAGAAAGTCTCTAACACTTGTATTCTAAAGCGGAAATTAAACACAAGTAAGAACACAGATAACTAAGAACGATTGATCCTCTATGGATCTTTGATTAATACTAAGAACTTGTTTTTCTAAACTCGTACATAATACATAATAATGTGTTCCTTTTATAGATAAGGAACCCTAAATCGTTTCACTAGAAACCCTAAACCGTTTCACAAGAAACGTATCTTCTAAAAACTAAACAAGATAATCATAATAGTTTCCTAATAAAGCTCGTACATATCCTAACAAATAATAAAAAACGCGGAATATCTATATCAGCAGAAACAAACTACGCAGAATCTCTACTTCCGCAGAAACACTTCTTCAGCAGAATCCAACACTTCAGCAGATTCCGTCAGCAGTAACCTTCAGCAGAATTCTTACTTAGCAGAATTCCCAACAAATCTTAATCAAACTTAATCAAAATGCACATGAACAGTAACAAGCTTATAGCACCTAGAAACTTATATAAACCAAACACCCCCTTAAAAGGCTCAATATATATATATATATATATATATATATATATATATATATATATATATATATATATATATATATATATATATATATATATATATATATATATATATATATATATATACTACAGCTAACTGAATTAAGCCACAATTCCAACTTAACTATAACTAACTAAGTTTCTTAACATCTAATAAGCAAAAATGAATAAGCAATAAGCACTAGAACTAGCTGAATAAGAATAATGCAGAAAAATAAGCTAAAAAATAGATTTAAGAACTCACAAGTGGTATATGCTGCAAATGAATGAACTCAGTGCTAATAACAACCCAGGCTTATTCCATTAAGCCAAAAATACCCAACATCATCTTATCACAGTAGCTTATCATCATGAACTGCTTAATTGACCAAGAGTTGACTTCTGTTGACTTTTTATGACTTTTTGAGATAACCCCAGATTTGAACAAACCAAAAGCTTACAATGAGCTATAGAGCTTATATAAGCTTATAAACATGTGAAAACAGCTTATTGAAGCTGGGATTAAGTTTATTTTTGGATTTTCAAAGTATTTTTCAAATATTTTTGGATTTTGTGGATAAAATGAACAAATGTGAAAAATGTAAATCGAACTAAGCTGAGATTAATGAAAATAAGCTGAATGAGCAATAATAAGCTAATGAGAACTTAAAGAGACACAAATTTAAGAACAATCAAACTAACTTTTCATTAATAAAACTTTGAGATTACAAGACTGAAATTGAAATTACAGCTGAAATGGAAATGATTACACTAAGAAAAGCAGTAAATTTGACAAGAAAATAAAGTGGTAACAATTTTCTAAAACATAAAAATTGGACAACCATTAATGAAGGAGGAGCGACTCTATTTATAGCCATGAGTTGAACCTTCCAGACTTGACATGCTGGCAATCCGTGTGCTCCTTGAGTCCTTTTCCACCCTTAGATCAATTCCAAATCTCTATAGCCGTCTGATTGAATCCTATGAACGTACCCCATTTGTGCAACTCTGCCCTTCCTGACATTCCCGACACTTCTAGAAGGCTAATGATTGGACGTAATTGCCCTTAATTTCAGTAAAATTGTACGGTTAATTTTCTAGGTTTCATAAGAACAGTAAAAATCTGGGTTGGGGTTGAAATTGGGGGGCGCGTTTGTGGGTGAGTGAGTTATATATATTTTTTTGACTTTTTCACTTATAATTGTTGACCGGCTATAGGTTGGGTCGGGTTAAGGTTTGGGGTGTGGGCTGGGTAAAAGATTGGTGGGATGGGCTGGGTTGGTTTAAGGGTGTGGGTTGGGTTAAGTTTAAGTGGGATCCGGGTAGTATTAGTTTATAAGGAATTTTAAGGATTTAGGGATTTAAGTTTCAAGGACCAAAAATGTAAATTCTAAAAATCAAGGAACTGAATTTGCCAATATTCCAAAGTTGGTTCAAGGGCCATTTTTGTCTTTTGATGAGATTCTAAGGGTGGATTTTGACTTTTGACCAAACATGTCTCTCCCGGCTTCGGTTTTAAATATTCATACATATCTCGTGCTCGTTTTCCCGGTTTTTGCTTGATTTTGTCCCCTTTTCTTGATATCCGTTCCTGCACACAAACAAACACAAAAACACAAATATCTTTGGCATTTTGGTTAGTTTTTGGTCTATTTGGGTCCGGTTTTGGTAAATAAAAGGTATGTGATTAAGCACATACCAAACATCATGTCAAATCTAGTAACGTAAAACTAATAATCCGTTACTCACCTTGAACATAGTATGCAAGCTAGCGATCCATGCACATATTACGAGCACCTAAATCATGATAGATGCACACATAGACTATTAACACATATCTAACACATAAACATGATCATATATACGCTGGAAACATAAACTATAAACCACACGAACTTTTATAAAAACATAAAGACTCTTAGACATTAAAACACATAGCTAAATCATGTTGTCAGTTCTGCAATAGCCTGCACTTTACCCTTTTTGACTGACTTAAACTCTGAATCAGCTCACGAGGATATTTTTACATGAAAGTAAACTATTTTGGCTTTCTGAAAACGTGTGGCACACTCCCAACGGAGCTACGACTGATTCGATATAAATTTTTAAATTTTTGGTTGCTACACTTTTTTAAAATTTGACATTGATGCATTAATTCGCATTTTACACTTGTTTAACTACTGAATTAGCCAAAGCTTTGTACATAACAATTGAAGTAGACTCAGAATGCTACAATTTTTGTTTTGACCTCAACTTAATCTAACAAACGGTTTATTCTCTATGATCCTCCAAAGTTGACTAAATTTCTTTACAACATGCTGTCCTAAATTCATATATCACCAAAATGACCCAAAATCAACATAAGCCAGTTCTAATCACTTGTATGTTCATTCCTAAGCTTATTAAACATGTTTAGATTATTTTCTAATAGGTCCATAAGCAATATTTACTAGTTTTGGTACCAATTTAAGCTTGTGCCAAACACCCTTTATAAATTAGAACTAAACATCATCTTTTCATAAACCATAAACTAGCTTATCATTAAAATAAGTATAAACTACTAATGGTTTCTACTTATTAACTTCATAGTTTCATAAAATTAACTAATCATAAACTACAAATCGTTTTATCTTGGTTCATGATCATCAAATATGAATTTAATCTCATAAACATAACTAAATTCATCTTTAGCCCTTTAAACACAATAACCTCAATCTTTATCATAAGCTTGAAATCCAAACTGAATTTAAACCCTTACCTTAGATTGGGAACATTCTAAGAGGACTTTTAATACTTTGAAGAAAGCAAAAACACACCAAAAATCCATCCTAAATCATCTTTAGGAAGATTTCTTTATCATATGGCAAAATAGGTTTCTTCCCTCCATAAAACACACATAACAAGTATGGTTTTGAGATAAATTCTATTAAGAGTTATTAGGATACAAGGGTAATTTTGTAATTTCTGCCTAAATTGTGTATTTTGCAACGTTAGTCTATGTCGTTAAATATTTTGCATTGTTAGTCCTTTTTCATTAATTATTTGCACTGTAAGTCCTTGGTATGTGTTAAATCACATACCCTTTCTTTATTAAAAACAGACTTAAAAGACCAAAAACTTATCATAAATGCCATATATATGCTTATATTTGTGTTTGTGTATGTGCAGGTAAAGGATATGAGAAAATGACAAAAAGAGAGACAAAACGGACAAATACGAGCAAGGGATTGGAAAGAGTGTGATAATGCCAGAGCCGGGGATGTGTTTTTACATTTTTGATCCAACTCTAAACCCAAAACTTCCAAACCTAACCCTACCCTAAAATAATTACACCATTAGTCCTTAAAATTTTGCAAAGTTAGTCTTAATTTAACTTTGTTAAAATCCTGTTAATAAACTATCCGGACCAAATCCTTTTAATAATAAAACCCAGCCAAGCCCAAATAACAAAACCCAGTCCACCAACACAACCCGACCAGCCCAACCCTTATACCTAGGTCAAACTTAATGAAACCAGGGTCAACAAAGAATGAAAAAGGCGGGTAAATTAGTTTCACTGTAGCACCTTCTACCCCGTTTTTTACCCTGCACCTTAATTCACCCAACTTAAGTAGATTTAATCCCTTCTAGGAGCTGACATGTCAGAGAAGGTGATGCCATCACGTCCACGCTGGCAATTTAGGGCTATCCGATTGGTGGAAACACCTTGGCACTCAATCCAAGGGTGAACATTGATGGGAAATGATTGGATGGACATGATTTGATGATGAGATCACACCCCAAACCCTAGAAGGATCCGAAGAGTGCAATAAATAAGAGGCTCCATCACACAAAAGAGGGATCTTCTATTTTTACACGTTTTTAGCTATTAGCTTATTTAGTGCTTATTGTTTTCTAATTCTCTCTTAATTTCCAGTATTGTAATAATTTTAAAGTATTAATAAAATTCAGTTTATTTCATTGCATTGTCTCTTTTACTTTATTGTTTAAAATGTTCTCATTTTGTTAAATTAAGCTCTAATAAGCTCTCTCCTTAAATACTGTTTAGAACTCAAACAAGCTTTTCCATAGCTTGTTTTGAGCTTCTGTTACTTAAGCTTGAATTGTACTCAATTTGGTTTAAGCAATTGGGCTTAAAGGTGAAATAAGCATTTTGGATGATAAGCCAGATTTGGATGGGCTTATTGGACTTTACCACCTTGTTTTAAACAAGCTGGAGCTTGTAGATCAGCTCTTGGAGCATTTATAGTCCTTGTTTGAGCAAAGGACCAAGTGAGTTATACTTTTACATTTTCAGCTTATTGGACTGCTTATTGTATGCTTATCTATGTTTATTTGTGTTTTATATGCTTATTAGAAGTAGATCTATCTGATTTGTTGCTTATTTCATAGTTTAATAACTATTTGTTCTTATAAGTGTTTGAGTTGTCAAAATGGCCAATAAGCTTTGCTTATTGGCTAAGTGCTTATTCTTATAAATTTCTGCTTAAAATCCTTTTATTACACTTAATGTTAATCTGTTTTCAATAAAACATGAGATTCATACACCTAATGTTAACTATAAGTTAGTAGTGCTAGTATGTGTTTTGTCCATTTAGTCAATTTGTTTAAGCTTAAAAATAGTTTATAAAGTAGTTTTTAAAGAATTTAAACCAGTTTTAACAAGTTTCATAGATTTTAGCTTAATTTCCTAAATTTCATAGCTTAAAACTCATTATATTAGATTATTTTGAAAAAAAAAAAAAAAAAAAAATCATAAATAGGTCTTTTTAGTTGTTGTATTTGAGTCTAAACTAGTCTAATATGCACATTTTCAAGTTTTAGTTAAGTGTTTAATAGTGTTGAGTCCAATTTTTAGGTTTGCAAGTTTTCATAAAATTTCAAAAAGCCAAAAATGATAGTGTATCTGCCTTTGCTTATCAGCATGTTTTTAAGCTTGTTTTCTGTTATCTTTGATCATTTATGCTTATTAGGTTTAGAAGAGTAGTTTAGATCAGTAAGTGAGCTTATTAAGTGCTTATTAGTTTCTTTATAAACTTAGTAGTTTTAAATTTTGAAAAGGCAGTACTAACTTGAAAGTTAGTACTGCTGATTGTTTATGCTTATTTTCCAGCTTATTTAAAGGTTTTAAAAAGTTTTTTTTCATTAAAGTTGTTTAGGTCCAGCTTATTTTTAAGTTTTTAAAAGAAAATTTTAAAGATAAAAACTTTGGGAAACTAGGGAAGCCTAGGGTGAGTAGGGCTCGAACCCTGGACCTTAACCTAGTCTCAACCAAAGCCTTCACACACCACACCAATACCAACTGCGCCCTTGGGTCTTTTTCAACTAATGGTGCACCTTTATTTTACTTAACCACTTTTTCCCCTTTTAGCTTATTTTACTTGTTAGCTTATTCACAGCTTATCTAGATAAGCTATCGATTCCTTTTTAGGTTTCCTAAGTTCCTTATAACATAAAGTAGTTTTCCAGAATTTTTCATATTAATTTAGTATTTTTAATATTATTATTAGTCCAAAAGTGTTTTTTATTCATTAAAAATAAAATAAAAAGCAAAAAAATATAAATCTTTTTTCTAAAATTATTTTTAATCATTTAGGACTTTTAGGAACCAAATTTACATATCTAGGGTTAATTTTTGATTTTTAGGATTTCTTAGGCTCGTTTAATTCCCGATAAGAGCCCGTTTTTAGTCTAATTTGCGTTTTTGCTTATTTGTGCTTTACTTACTTATTTTATATGCTTAAAAACACAAATTAGACTAAAACGCAAATTAAAAAGCAACTAATTAAAAAGCAACTAATAAGCATATAAAAGAAATCGTGAAGTCAATTGCTACGTCGGGAATTAAACGAGGGGTTTAAGATTACAACCTATAAGAGGGGTTTAAGATTACAAAAGAAATCGTGAAGTCAATTGCTACATCGGCTCACCTTTAGATTACAACCTATAAGAGGGGTTTAAGGAGGATTGACATTAAATTGTCGAACCGAAAGAAACGGGTTTTTAATTAGCATTTATTGCGGACCTTTGTTTCTCCGCCACTTTGTGAGTAATTCTAGAGAGCTACCGGGCACCGATTTACGAATCGATTACTAAAAATATTTGTTTTTCAATTTTTCTAAATATAAAAAACCTAAAAATATTTTCTTTTTCATTTTTTTTTTAAATTTGTGTTTTTAGTGCATGCGCACTCGTTCTCAATCGAATCCCATAATACCTACTTAACAATATTGTAGACGTAATTGTAGACAGAGAAACGTACCCGAGATACGTACTCTTGTTGATGCTCACATTTTCGAAATGGAGGATACACGTACTATGCCTGAGTTGCTCCAAGCACCCATCGAGGGTTACAGAGATGCGATTGTTTTACCACCAATTCTTTCTGGTAATTTTGAGCTAAAAACCGGTTTAATTCAACTTGTAACGTCACATCTATTTCATGGTTTCGAAAGTGATGATCCTTTCGCTCACATCCGATGGTTTAATAAGTTAACTTCGACTATGAAATATAAGGATGTTCCTCATGACGCGATTAAGTTGATGTTATTCCCATTTTCTCTCGAGGGGGCAGCCCGGATTTGGCTCAAAAAAGAACCCCCTCGTTCGATTACTACTTGGGAAGATCTCGTTTCTAAATTCGTGAATCATTTCTTTCCTCCTTCTAAGACGACAAATCTCAAGAATGATATCACAAATTTTCAGCAACGTTTTGATGAAAATTTTGGTGAGGCATGGGAACGTTTCAAAGATCTCTTTCGTAAATGCCCACATCAAGGTTTTTCGGAATTGCACCAAATTGATGCGTTTTATAATGCTTTTACGCAAACTGATCAAGATTCGCTTAATGCGGCCGCCGGTGGCAATATCTTGAATCGCACTCCGAAAGATATTTTGACTATTATCGAGAACAAATCAAAAGTTCCCACTTCACGAAACAAACCGATTGTTTCCAAAGTGAATGCTTCTACTTCTTCTTCACCGGCACATCCATCGGAGATGGCCGAACTCATGGATGCTATTAGATGTATGATGAAAGAACTTAAGATTCAAAACCAAAAACCGGAGCTCGTTAAAGCTGTTACCGAAAATTGCGTAATTTGTGGTGGTCCCCATCCTTATTATGATTGTCAAGCCACCGATGGCCAAGTTTTCAATGTTACCGCAACAGCAGTGAATTATAATCAAAATCAAGGATTTCGTCCTCAAGGAGAACCTAATTATCGTGCTAATAACCAAATGGGACCACCCGGTTTTCCTTCCGTTCAAAACAATCAAAACCGTTTTCAAAATAACCAAGGTTATCATGCTAATCAAAGTTATAACCAAAACCATGGAACACATTTCAATCAAGGAAACCAAAATTACCAAGCTCTAATTCGTCATCCTTCTCCTCCTCAAGTTGTACCTTCTAATGATTTCTTGAACTACATAAAGATGAATGATGTTAGCATACGAGCAATGCAAAATCAAATCAACAATATGAAGGTCGAGCTTAAGAATGAGTTTAAGAAAGAAATGGATACTATGTTGGCTAGACAAACGAATGAGCTTAAGAACATGATGAGTGAGCTTAGGAACATGATGAGTAGTCTTATGCAAATAAACCAATCCTCGAGTTTGGGATCTCTTCCAAGTAATACCATTGCTAACCCGAGAGGTGATTTGAAAGCTATCACCACCCGAAGTGGTGTTGCTTATGATGGACCCACAATTCCTACTACTTCTTCTTCTCCTCCTAAAGTAGTGGAATGTGAAACCGAGATGACAAAGGACACGGTGCCTCCTACTAATAAGGGAAGTACCGAAGACGTCCAACCTCCGGTTGTCCAAGTTTTTTAGCCCGAAGTTGCTCCCGTTAATATTCCAAAGTCTAATCTTAAACCGTCAATACCTTACCCGTCAAGACTTAATGATCAAAAGCTCCGCGAAAAAGCTAACCATCAAATGGAAAAGTTCTTCCAAATCTTTCAAGATTTACACTTCGATATTTGCTTCGCAGATGCTCTTCTTCTCATGCCTAAATTTGCTTCGACTTTTAAAAGCTTATTGAGTAATAAAGAAAAATTGTTTGAATTAGCTAATACGCCGTTAAATGAGAACTGTTCGACGGTGCCCCTCAAAAAGTTATGTAATACCCAAAATTTCAAAACATGCAAAATTACCAAAATACCCTTGTAACTTAAAAATTCAATTAATGATTAAATAAAAACATCAAATAAATCACAAACTCTTGGAAATTAGCAACATATGAAGTATGATAATTTTTGCTTGAACATTTTAATATTTTACATGTCCTAAAAATACTTGTCACACATAAAAACATTACATGGGCCGAATTACATATATATAAATAATTGTTTTCTTATTAAATAAATAAGAAATGTACAAAATAAAGAGATAAGTACTAAAATTAAGTGGAAATCTTCACAAATCAGGAAAATTGATCCTCCTTGATCACTTGGGCAGAAATCCATGCCCTCCCCTCATCCGTATACACGGTTTTATAAATTATTTCCTTTTATGCATTCTAAAAACCCTAAACACCAAACTAAAACTCCCATTCGGCCACCATAATTTTCCATGACTTCTTAGCATTTTTCCTGAATACATTGGAGTTAGAAGGAGGCTAGAAAAATAGGAGTTCAAATTATATAGGCTTGATTCGCTTGGTTTTGAATTCTGTTCGAGTTTAATCCTAGCCGAGAGGTACAAATTCTCCACACCCCATTTGATCATTCTAAAAATCATCTGGTATTTTTGTGAATCTCTTTACATCATATATGATCCATATAAAATGATTATAATGATCCATGCATGCTAGATCAATCGTAGTAATTCTAAATATAAAAAACATAACATAAATCCAAAACTGACCATGCCATTATTCCAGGATTTGTACCTATTTTATTTTGATTCTTCATGTGTCATATAACATTGGAAAAATGATCCTTGTAATTTTCGAAGCCTAAATCATCCTTGGTGAATTATTTTGTTAACCGGATTTAAAAGGAAAAAAAAAGGGTTAAAAAAATAAAAATAAAGTCGAATGAGTTAGGGTTAGGGTTCTTGATGTTAGATCTGGTAAAATTAATGTGTTTTAAGGTTGACTTGATGATTAGTAATGATTGGTAAATTTTAGGGTTAGGGTTTATACATTTAAATGTAAACCGAGTGATATTTATAAAGTTTTGGGTGTGTTTTGTAATTTTATAAACTTGTGGGTTATTTTTGTAAGATACTTTGGACTAGGGGTGAATCGTATAAAATATAATATGGGGGTATTATATGTAAAATTTGTAACTAAAAGGTTTAAATGGTAAATTATGTAATTAATTACTCCGAATTGAAAAATGAATAAAGTAGAGGGACTTGTTTTGTAAATTATGTAAAATGGAGGTATTTCGTATAAATATAAATGTAAGGGGTGTAATGTGTAATTTTGGATAATTGAAGGCTTAATGTGTAAATATGAATATTATAAGGATTAAATTGTAATTTAATTAAGTATAAGGTTTAAATTGTAATTTAATTAATTAAATGGTCTAACTTGTAAAATTGTTAAAATTAAAGGATTGGAATTGTAATATGGGAAACTTATGGATTAAAATGAATAACTTGTAATATTTGCACTTTAGACCTTTATCTTTGGTATATTTGCATTTAAAACCCTAAAATATAAAAAGTTGTCATATTTAACCCTAAACTATTATAACTTGCTAAAATGAACCTATTTTCCATAATAATAATTAATTGATAAATTAACTTAATTTATAAAACTAATCTTTCTAATTATGGAAATCTGCTATTTGTGAAAACTTGCTAAATAAGGAAACTTTCTAAAAATGGAAACTTACTAATCTTGGAAACCTGCTAAAAATGGAAAGTTATAAGAAAATAGAAAGCCGACTAAAAGGAGAAATCTTATTTAAATAAAATATTAATAATAAGACGACCCTGTATTCGTGTAGATTCGCTGAAGATGGAGTTTGTTTCCGATCTTTAAATTCTAGATGTGTTTTCACTTGCGGTATAAGGTACAAATATTCTGACCTTCGCACAGGTTTCTCATGAACTCTCTCTCTCTTTTCTATATTACTCCCTTGAACCTTGCTATGCTCCCCATGATTTGTGAACCTTGCTATGCTTCCCTTGATAAATTGAACCTTGCTATATTCCCTTGATACTTGATATAATTCGTTCATCACCCTGTGTCATGAATATTCAAATCCTTGGGTGCCTTGAAGGTTCATTTGATATTATACTGGATGCTAAAACCTTTCTTAATTATATATGAAAATGTTTTGAGAAAAGCTATTTTAAAACGATGTTGTTGAGCAGCGATGCGATACCACTTTTAAATGTAATTTTTCTAGAAGTTTTGTGAAAACTACTTTTAAGACTATCTTTATGAGAAACTTTACTAAACATCATTTTACGAAAGCCACTTATTGAAAGATTTTCTAAATACGCGTTTGATATGAAACCTTTGAATTAAATCTTTAATATGAACCTACGAATCATTTGATTATGAACCTTTGATATGAACCTTGACTTGAACCTTTGCTATAAAACTTTCTATGACTCTTGATTTGAACGTTGACTTGAACCTTGATATAAACCTTGATATGACATACTTGAATTGAAAACTTGACTTGAACCACTTGATATGAAACTTGAACTTGGACACTTGATACTTGACCCTTGACCCACAGTTTGATACTACGAGCCAACACTTGTATACTAGGCATGAGGGTTTCATGGCCTTGTCATTGATGCACCAATGACTTGACTCTAAGGTGGGAGGGTGATGTCCTATCCCGTCCCTGACTTGACTTGACTTGTTACGTAGAGGAAGACCTTGGCCTACTGGGGCGTATGGATGCATCCTAGATTTGACTTGACTTGACTTGTTTCGATGGATTTATCATGATATTACTTGTTATATACTTGGTGACTGATGGTGTGTGCGATACACGTCTTTCACATCTTGGGAGTTAGCTACTCCAACCCCTTGGAGGTATCCCCTCATATTGTACTTGTTATCCCGAGGTCTCCCCTCCGGATGTGGCTACTTGATTACTTGACTTGACTTGGGCTCGTAGTGGATTACTATTTTCCTTTACCTTATAATCTTTTATTTTTCATTTACTCTTACCTTTTACTTTTTCCCTAACTCTTATTATACCTTGCATTGTTTCCCTTACTTCACTATGCCATTATTACTGCTTGTTACCTTTATATCTGTTCACTGGGCTTTTTAAGCTCACCTGCATTTCTTTTCCTGCGGCAGGTTTTAGTAGGAAGCTGGGTATGAGTGGAGAGTATCTTGGACTTAGAAGGCTATACCTTGATAGATATGCCGGATTAGAGATGACTAGAAGAGATTGTTCTAGACTTAGTACTTATTGTAATTCTCATGTAACCTTGTATCTTCAGATTTTCCCTTGTAACCATTGAAATTCATTTTGTATTAATTAGTCATATGCTTGTGTTTGCTTTGATATGTCACCATAACGTAATACTTCTACCCTTATCGGGTTGGGGTGTTACAATTATGGTATCAGAGAAACAGGCTGCGACTCGTAATACATTTACCCTTGGCCTGTGAGTTTTGGACCATTAGGCTTCCACTGTAAGAACATAGGAGAACACCTTGAGAACTTGCTTTAGGATTCTTAATACGAACTTAAGTTTTGACCAGTGAGGAATGGGTAGACTATAAGGCATTTGTTTAAGTATCATTGCTTCCGCATCACTCTGATTCGTGCCTTGCTTTTGGTTAAAGCCTGTTGAGATCACTTTTGGAGATTGAAAGCTTATGCTTTGCACCACCTAAGATTTGAAACCTAAATTAAATCTTGAAGGCATTGAGAATTGCATAGTAATTTCCTGACACTATTTGATCCTTATCTTTAGATTCCGACTTTGACCTCTGACCCTCTTGTTAATCATTTTGATGCCTCTTCGGACATTCTGAGAATCTCCATGGCGATGACGTACTTGATACATTATGTGATTTGTCTCTTGTTTTTGATAAGCATCTATGAATCTTCCGACGCTATTTGATTTTGTCTTACCCATCTCTGTCCCTATGAGAAGTCTTGTGGTGTTTAACCACGAGTATAAGAATGTTTCCCTCTCACTTTTGAACGATAAGATTTTGCTTTGTTGATCTGTCTTTCTTTGGATAGTTAACTTCAATTTTATTCTGATAAGGGATTGGTTGATTGAGCATTCAAAATATTGATAACTATCCTCCTATGTCTCACCTTTGGCGTTGAGACAATTTTGAACTCCCTACCATGATTACCGATTGTTAAACTTTTGGCTATCACTATTACTATGGAGACTCGTGTGTTACTTTCGCGGTTATGAAGTTTTCCTAGAACTCATTTCGTACACCAATGAATGAACCTTATCTTGAGAGTTATTTGGTACCCTGAGTTTTCTGAATATGATTCCTGGTTGAACCACCAAGTTTTCCACCGGAGTGTGAAGTAGGATTTGACATGATACTGAGAGATTGTCTAGTTACCAAGCGAAGATGTCTTTCAGATGTGTCAGGGATCATACCAGTTGATTTGAGCAACCGGGAAGAGCAGCAACTGAAGACCAGGAAGTGAGTTTGCTTAAGTGTATCTTCTGGGCGTGTTTCAGTTTCGTTCGCGATAAAGAAGGATGGTGACCGGGGATATGTATTGATTACTGGAAGCTGAACCGTATTGCTGTTAGGAACCATTATTTCTCCACCCTGAAACGACTATGTATCTGTTCAATTTCAGAGCGCGAAGTTTCCTTCCGATGGAAGTATAAATTGAGGTTATTCTTGGAATCGCCTTCCATATTCGTAACGACTGCTATGACGGTTAGTGACGCTAATAGTATTAGTTAAAGCTCTGACTGTTTTGTGAATTTGATAAATGATGTTTTCTCGTGAGTACTTGGGCAAATGGTCATTGCATGACTTAATAGTACATTCGGAGACGAGGAAGAGCATGAAAATCATTTTTTTCACTTTGTTAGAAATTTGACGATCATTTGTGCATTCTGGGAGGTTGATATTTGTTGAGACAACGGTGTTCTTAATTGAGGATATCTCTTTAAATTCCGCAAGTTTTGAAACTATCACCAAGTGGTTAAGACCGATAACAGAGTGGAGAACTGAAATCTCTTGAACTTGCAGAAGAATTCTAGAAGATGTTTACAACTTGCGTTACCAGTGATAAATTTCATGAACAGAGAGAAACAACTTAGTTTGATTGAGAATGGAGTTTTGGAAAAGCTGAAATAGAAATTAGCTTCCATACCTTCAGGCGGAACAAATTTTGGGACATTTAGAAAGAGACTCGGTTATACTCCCTTGCTGCACAGAAGGTTTTGCGTATGCATCAAGACAACTAGAACCATATCAGAAGAATTACATCAATACCTGACCTGGAGTTGTCAACAGCGGTGGCTACCCTGAAGAGTGAAGACATTCCTTACAAGGCAGAAGTGTTGGCGATGCAGAAGATCTAGTCAAGATGGCGAACCTGGAACTGATGAAGACGTGCAGTCTCACTTCCCTATTCATCTTGGTTGTACTAAGATGAATTGAGAGCGGAAGCAGACTGGATGATGAAGGAATTTACAGAGCGTGCCAGAAATCCACATTACTCCATCACATTCCAAGAAGAACTGCAGGAGGCTTGATGAACCAGACACAAGTTCACGATTTGTTTCACTTCCAGATTTATGGACAAACGAAGACAGATTAACCGGACTTGAAGAGATTGAATGTTTTGAATGAACGGATTTTTGAAACAGACCTTTTATGTTTGGAAGAATTGATTCTGTGAAGGCCGAAGTTATTGACGACTAACTTTCACTTCCGTTGACTCACTTAAGCTTCGTTATATAGTAATAAGATCCTCTAATGATTTAAGTTCCCTAGAAGCATTTCAGTTCCGTGTTTATTTTTCGTATGTTCGATGATGGCTTTGTTTTGGGAATTTTGGCGAATTGTGCTTGTGGACGGCGTACCTTACTTCTGCTAGGCAATCTGGGATTCCGATACTCTTGCGAGTAGTTTTGTTTTCCCTCTTGACTATGACATTTGATTTTGTTGACCTCTGACACTGTAGAAGTACTAGGTGGATTAAGATAGGTTGTTTTGCTCACGACTCGAGATAAAGTATGATCATCATGAAGGCATATTTATGTGGTGCTAGTATTATGACGCCTGATCAACGTGATAATACTTACACCATATAACGTGCACTCATTGTGGCCATAGGATATCTTGAGGAGTACCTAAGAAGTTTAGAATTTGATCTCCGTTGGATTATCCGTGATTAGTGAGACTTTAGGTTCATTCTACCTATGCGTATACTCTGCCTTCGTTCATTAGATATCTGGATGAGTTTGGACTCTCGTTTTGCATTCTGTTGACCTCAGTTATAAATCTTGAGCTCTTTACTGTTGATACAGTTAATTTGATTTGAAATTTTTGTTCGTATTCCATATGAGCTTTCAGAAGATTCACCTATCATCCATTTTATGTTGCATGGACCTTTTGATCAGAATCAACCTAATTTGTCTCCTTCTGAGGAATTTGAACCCACCTTGTTTTGATTGAGTCATGAGAAACTATTTGGTCTGAAGATCCTTTTTGGAAGAACCTCCCCGGGCATGAGAATGTTTGTGACGATCTTTTGCGACTTGCTACGACTTCGTCTAACTTTGCGACTTCAAATTTCGAGGACGAAAATTTTCTTTTAGAGGGGAAGAAGTTGTAATACCCAAAATTTCAAAACATGCAAAATTACCAAAATACCCTTGTAACTTAAAAATTCAATTAATGATTAAATAAAAACATCAAATAAATCACAAACTCTTGGAAATTAGCAACATATGAAGTATGATAATTTTTGCTTGAACATTTTAATATTTTACATGTCCTAAAAATACTTGTCACACATAAAAACATTACATGGGCCAAATTACATGTATATAAATAATTGTTTTCTTATTAAATAAATAAGAAATGTACAAAATAAAGAGATAAGTACTAAAATTAAGTGGAAATCTTCACAAATCAGGAAAATTGATCCTCCTTGATCACTTGGGCCGAAATCCATGCCCTCCCCTCATCCCTATACACGGTTTTATAAATTATTTCCTTTTATGCATTCTAAAAACCCTAAACACCAAACTAAAACTCCCATTCGGCCACCACAATTTTCCAAACTTCTTAGCATTTTTCCTGGATACATTGGAGTTAGAAGGAGGCTAGAAAAATAGGAGTTCGAATTATAGAAGCTTGATTCGCTTGGTTTTGATTTTTGTTCGAGTTTAATCCTAGCCGAGAGTTACAAATTCTCCACACCCCATTCGATCATTCTAAAAATCATCTGGTATTTTTGTGACTCTCTTTACATCATATATGATCCATATAAAATGATTATCACGATCCATGCACGCTAGATCAATCGTAGTAATTCTAAATATAAAAAACGTAACATAAATCCAAAACCGACCATGCCATTTTTCCAGGCTTTGTACCTATTTTATTTTGATTCTTCATGTGTCATATAACACTGGAAAAATGATCCTTGTAATTTTCGAAGCCTAAATCATCCTTGGTGAATTATTTTGTTAGCCGGATTTAAAAGGAAAAAAAAGGGTTAAAAAAATAAAAATAAAGTTGAATGAGTTAGGGTTAGGGTTCTTGATGTTAGATCTGGTAAAATTAATGTGTTTTAAGGTTGACTTGATGATTAGTAATGATTGGTAAATTTTAGGGTTAGGGTTTATACATTTAAATGTAAACCGAGTGATATTTATAAAGTTTTGGGTGTGTTTTGTAATTTTATAAACTTGTGGGTTATTTTTGTAAGATACTTTGGACCAGGGGTGAATCGTATAAAATATAATATGGGGGTTTATATGTAAAATTTGTAACTAAAAGGTTTAAAATGGTAAATTATGTAATTAATTACTCGAATTGAAAAATGAATAAAGTGGAGGGACTTGTTTTGTAAATTATGTAAAATGGAGGTATTTCGTATAAATATAAATGTAAGGGGTGTAATGTGTAATTTTGGATAATTGAAGGCTTAATGTGTAAATATGAATATTATAAGGATTAAATTGTAATTTAATTAAGTATAAGGTTTAAATTTTAATTTAATTAATTAAATGGTCTAACTTGTAAAATTGTTAAAATTAAAGGATTGGAATTGTAATATGGGAAACTTATGGATTAAAATGAATAACTTGTAATATTTGCACTTTAGACCTTTATCTTTGGTATATTTGCATTTAAAACCCTAAAATATAAAAAGTTGTCATATTTAACCCTAAACTATTATAACTTGCTAAAATGAACCTATTTTCCATAATAATAATTAATTGATAAATTAACTTAATTTATAAAACTAATCTTTCTAATTATGGAAATCTGCTATTTGTGGAAACTTGCTAAATAAGGAAACTTTCTAAAAATGGAAACTTACTAATCTTGGAAACCTGCTAAAAATGGAAAGTTACAAGAAAATAGAAAGCCGACTAAAAGGAGAAATCTGATTTAAATAAGGTATTAATAATAAGACGACCCTGTATTCGTGTAGATTCACTGAAGATGGAGTTTGTTTCCGATCTTTATATTCTAGATGTGTTTTCACTTGCGGTATAAGGTACAGATATTCTGACCTTCTCACAGGTTTCTCATGAACTCTCTCTCTCTTGTCTATATTACTCCCTTGAACCTTGCTATGCTCCCCTTGATTTGTGAACCTTGCTATGCTTCCCTTGATAAATTGAACCTTGCTATGTTCCCTTGATACTTGATATAACTCGTTCATCACCCTGTGTCATGAATATTCAAATCCTTGGGTACCTTGAAGGTTCATTTGATATTATACTGGATGCTAAAACCTTTCTTAATTATATATGAAAATGTTTTGAGAAAAGCTATTTTAAAACGATGTTGTTGAGCAGCGATGCGATACCACTTTTAAATGTAATTTTACTAAAAGTTTTGTGAAAACTACTTTTAAGACTATCTTTATGAGAAACTTTACTAAACATCATTTTATGAAAGCCACTTATTGAAAGATTTTCTAATATGCGTTTGATATGAAACCTTTGAATTAAATCTTTACTATGAACCTACGAATCATTTGATTATGAACCTTTGATATGAACCTTGACTTGAACCTTTGCTATAAACCTTGCTATGACTCTTGATTTGAACCTTGATATAAACCTTGATATGACATACTTGAATTGGAAACTTGACTTGAACCACTTGATATGAAACTTGAACTTGGACACTTGATACTTGACCCTTGACCCACAGTTTGATACTACGAGCCACCACTTGTATACTAGGCATGAGGGTTTCATGTCCTTGTCATTGATGCACCGATGACTTGACTCTAGGGTAGGAGAGTGATGTCCTATCCCGTCCCTGACTTGACTTGACTTGTTACGTAGAGGAAGACCTTGGCCTACTGGGGCGTATGGATGCATCCTAGATTTGACTTGACTTGACTTGTTTCGATGGATTTATCATGATATTACTTGTTATATACTTGGTGACTGATGGTGTGTGCGATACACGCCTTTCACATCTTGGGAGTTAGCTACTCCAACCCCTTGGAGGTATCCCCTCATATTGTACTTGTTATCCCGAGGTCTCCCCTCCGGATGTGGCTACTTGATTACTTGACTTGACTTGACTTGGGCTCGTAGTAGATTATTGTTTTCCTTTACCTTATAATCTTTTATTTTTCATTTACTCTTACCTTTTACTTTTTCCCTAACTCTTATTATACCTTGCATTGTTTCCCTTACTTCACTATGCCATTATTACTGGTTGTTACCTTTATATCTGTTCACTGGGCTTTTTAAGCTCAGCCACATTTCTTTTCCTGCGGCAGGTTTTAGTAGGAAGCTGGGTATGAGTGGAGAGTATCTTGGACTTAGAAGGCTATACCTTGATAGATATGCCGGATTAGAGATGACTAGAAGAGATTGTTCTAGACTTAGTACTTATTGTAATTCTCATGTAACCTTGTATCTTCAGATTTTCCCTTGTAACCATTGAAATTCATTTTGTATTAATTAGTCATATGCTTGTGTTTGCTTTGATATGTCACCATAATGTAATACTTCTACCCTTATCGGGTTGGGGTGTTACAAGTTACCCGAAAAACTTGGAGACCCCAGCAAGTTTCTTATTCCGTGCGATTTTTCGGGAAAGGTTGAATGCTTAGCCTTGGCCGATCTTGGCCCAAGCATCAATCTTATGCCACTTTCTGTATGGAAAAAGCTTTCCCTTCCCGAACTTGTATGACTCTCAAGCTTGTGGACCGATCAATTACTCGTTCTATCGGTGTCGCCGAAGATGTCTTCGTAAAAGTAGCAAAGTTCCATTTTCCGGTCGACTTTGTAGTCGTTGATTTTGATGCCGATCCTCGAGTTCCCCTCATTCTAGGAAGATCCTTCTTGAGGACGGGACGTGCTTTAATTGATGTTTATGGTGAAGAACTAACCCTTCGAGTTGATGATGAAGCCATAACTTTTAATCTCGATCGAACTTCGAGATACTCCTCTATTAATGATAAATTATCGGTTAAACGAATCGATGTCATAGATATTGAGGAGTATGCTCAAAAAGTTCCTGGATTTTCGGATAATTTCCCAAGTGGCAATCCCACTATATTTTCAGGACCTATCGTTGCCGACTCTTCCCCTTCTCTCACTCCGTTGGAGGGAAGTGATTTCATTTGGAAGAGATCGCGGCTTGTCTTAAGAATGATTCAATTTCATCGGAAATTGATGATACCGACTTTGATCCGGAGGGAGATACTATGTTACTCGAGAAAATGTTAAAAAGATGACCCGTCACCTTCACTCCCTCTGAAGAAAATTAATATTGAAGAAATTAAGGGAATTATGACGTCTAATCCTCCGGAGCTCAAGCTCAAGGATTTATTTTCTCATTTTGATGATTCTTTACAGGATTATGAAATTTTTTCTTTGATATCGAAGAGAAGAGTAGTGGCAGTACCACTTCTCATTCCAATTATTCTCTTTCGGATTATGAAGCATTCCGTTTTGATATCAATCATACTAAAGAGAAGAGTAGTGGTAGTACCACTTCTCATTTGCATCTTTCTCTTATTGATTATGAATCATTTTTCTTTGAAAAGCTTCCTCCTGCCGATAGGAGTGATCTTTATCATGAGGAGTTCGCCGATGAACTCGCTCACATCATATCTCCACCAGAGTATGATCATTTTTACTTTGATCTTAAGGACGATTATTCTAACTCGGAGGGAGACGTGATTTATCTTGAGAGTTTGCTTAAAAATGACCCTATCCCTAATCTCCCTCCTGAGGTGTTTTTAGACCATTACTTAAAGAGCTTTAATGATGGTTTACAAATTAAGGAAAATGTGAGGTTTACTTTTGAGGATCACCATTATCTTTCTCTCATATTTGTTATCAAAATCTTTCTTCCTTTTCTTACCTATCGTGTGAATTCTCCTCTTCTTCACTCCTTCGGGAGTGAGGATACCATTTTTGACCCCGGCATCTCCGCTTATAGTTTCTATTACTTAGAGCCGGTGGCGTCTCATCGGAGTGGAACTTTCATGTGCTTCAATGTTTATCCAAACATCTTGAATGGAAGTCCGATGGAGATTTTCTCTTCCACTAGTTTCTTCCCCATGGAAAATTAAATTCGGGGCGAGTCAAGCTAAACGACTCGATAATAAACAAGCGCTTCTCGGGAGGCAACCCGTGTTTCTATCTTCTTTCTATTTTCTAATAAGTGTAACGTGAGGAGGCCCACCTCTTCCATTTCTCATGTTTCGTGGTTGTTGTTTTTTGTCCAGGATTTGCCCGAATTATGAAGACTCTCGTGCTCGTGGTTTTGTCTTTCATCCACTCGAGTTTCATCCTTCGATGCTTATTGGGAAATCCATATCCAAAATCTTATCGATTAATGTTTATCTATTAGCATAATTAATAAACGGCTTTAGATTTGCATAAGAGAACCCTTATTTTAAAACATTGAGGAAAATGTTTCGTTTTAATCTGGGTGGGGGGGGGGGGAGGGTAATCTTTCGATTTGATTTTACCTTGCATTTTTCCTTATAATCTCGCAACCCTGTTTTTCCTCCAAAATTCCAAAAGAATGAAAAAATTAAATAAAAAAATTTGCAAAAATATAATAAGTGTTTTGAGACATTGTTGACTTTCCATTGGTGAGAGTAGGAATAAAATTTTGACATGATCGAGCATGTTGAGCTCTAGCTTGTCCTCTTAACCTTTATAATTGGAAGTTGTGCTAGTCTCTTATACAAGAAGCTATAAAACGCGAATTCTAGCAAGAGTTTGCAAGTTTCCATAATTGACTTTAAATATACGCAGCGTGATTTTATTAGACTAAGTATTCGCGGATCTTATTATTTAGGATTTTAAATTTGCGAAGAACGAAAAATGATAGAGTTAAATACAAGTTAGATGCTAAGCGTGGAGTAGTTGGATCTCTTTAGAGCTCGTAGAGGTTAATTATGACTTTTTGCTCCCATCAGCTAAATACGCCTAAATATATAAAAATTTTAAAATAATTAAAGGTGCACGGTTTTGGCGATAACTAGTTTTTACTCATTCTTTAGAGAATTCTTTCTTATGAAAGTTGGGTACACATTAAGGTACTTCCAACGTTACGGGGAAATAATACAAATTATTCCTGATAGTACGTGCTATTGTTTCGGATATTGAAAGACCGTAGGACTCGGGATTTGGCAGAATATGTAATAATAAACCAAATAATAATATTCCAAAGCCGATAAAAGTTTTATATTTCCTGACAGTTCGCTCCCGTTGACTCAGACTTCAAAAAGGCAGAGGAAAAATTTCCAATGTCAAAATAAGACTCCTAATTCCTGACGGTTAGCTGCCGTTGTTTTGGTTGTTTAAAAGGCCGATGACTAATATGTGCTTAATAATGTTAATAATGCCAAATTTCGACTCCGGGGATATCCTAATAAAGCTTCTGTCTCTCGACTCGTAGATGAGTTGTTTCGGTCGAAATAAAAAGGATATCCCTTAAATCGTGTTAAATTAGGACCTTGATGTGGACCTCATTTTTATGGGAAACGGTTCTCGAGGGAAGGATTTTAAACTAGTTAGCGTCTAAACTTGGTGCCTTTATCGGACTAAAAATCTATGGAAACAAGAAAAGCTCATTTTTTTATAAAATACTTAGAGGAAATAGGAATAAGGGAGCAAGAAGTAGCTGAGCGTATACAATTAGCATCTATGGGTAGTGTTGGCATCTAACTTGTATTTAACAATGATTTCGTTTTTAAGCTTGGTTTGGGGACCTGTGAAAAATCGAGGATGATGAATTTTATCCATGTGGATACTTTTTCATGAAAAGTGCTTCTTACTCCGTGATCCTAAAAGTTATTTATTAAATAATGAAAGTCAACATCCCGTCCTATTAAAAAAGTACAAAAAGATATTATATTTAATAAAATGGTCAAACGGGGCGTTTTTAGAACTATTGATTTCTTAATCTCTTTTGAGGAACATTTTGCTACTTTTCAAAATTTTTAGTAGAAAGAGGTTTGAAATTTTTTGTTTTAAAAGCGTGATGTGATGACATTGTGTGAGGACACGACAATACCTTAGTCTGGGGCATTTTGGTATGTGTTAAATCACATACCTTTTCTTTATCAAAAACTGACTTAAAAGACCAAAAACTAGTCATAAATGCCATATATATGCTTGTTTTTGTGTTTGTGTATGTGCAGGTAAAAGATATAAGAAAAGGACAAAAAGAGAGACAAAACAGACAAACACGAGCACGAGATTGGAAAGAGTGTGATAATGCCGGAGCCGGGGATGTGTTTCTACATTTTTGATCCAACTCAAAACCCAAAACTACCAAACCTAACCTGTAACACCCCAACCCGCGAAGGGGTCTAAGTGTAAGATTATGGTGTCAATCAGAACATAATAACGCAAGCGGAAGACTTCTTATTAAACAAATAATAAGTCAAGAATTACAAACAATTCCAAAATATAATCTAAACAATAGTCTAAAATGAAATACATAACCAATGCATAATGTCTAAAATCATAAATCCAACAATGGGGAACTAAATCAAGGGTATGTCCTCTAGCTTCTACTCTCAACACTCATGCCCAGCATCCCGCTTATAACTTGCCGCAGAGAAAAGAAAATGCGGCTGAGCTAACGCTCAGTGAACAGATATAAATAAATGAAAGGTAATAAGCATAAACAAAATGAATAAGCGAATGAATCCAAGAGAACTTGTTGAACAAGATGTCACAAAGAATATGGAACATATGAAAAGGAACCTAAGCATAATCAAGTGAATATAAAATAGATATCAATCATAAATAAAGGAAAATGCCCAACAAATATATAGCAAATTATACATAGGAGTCATGATCTCTGATGTACCTAATGTGAAATGGGGTGTATTGCACACACTCAAATCCATTCACCAATATATATATCATGACTGAACTAAGTACCTAGGATGCATCCATACGCTCCTTTCAAAGCATATATACATATGCTATTTCTAGACTAAACATACATATAATAAACATGGGCCAGGTGCGCCATATATACAGCTATATAAACAAATGGGAACACTGTGGACCAAAACCCACCTCCACAGATAGTGTCAATACCATTGGTACATCAATGGCACGACCATGGACTCCCCATGACTGGCTACAAATATGGGCAACATAATAGGCATAGTACATGCAATCTAATGATAAGGGATAATTATAAATTATCCAACTCAGATAATAGCTATATGAATAGAATATAGCATGAAACGAATACTGAACAAATATGGATCAAAGCATATCAAATAACAAATATCAAGAAATCAATGAGTCATGAGATAACCCTTACTGAAAAAGGGCAGAATATCTGTACCTTATGAAATGCAAGCAAAAGGGAAAAAGAAGACAAGAAAGAGTATCACTCCGACTTCACCAGATCTACATGAATTATAATCACATATTACTTATACGTACATTTAATGTCATAACGGATTTTTTAAGTGTTTATTCTTAATCATATTAGGGTTCACTTAGCTTAAGAGATCAAAACACAGGTTTAGGGTTTCATAATTAATGCATAACTTATTTAGGTCATAATTGTGATATCAAATTAGGTTTAATGGTTAAATGAAATACAGGTTAGGGTTCCTGCCATTTATAGTAACTTTTTAGGTCAAATTCATAAATAGTCGGGTTTTAGGGCTTCAAGTGTTAGTTAAACAAAGTTTAGGGTTTAAAGAATATTACTAATCAAATTAAAGGTTTAGAAAGCATTCCTAATTAATGTTGACCTGATTAGGGTTTAAGTTACCAAATATAGAAATGTAGGTATTAAGGTTAATCAAATGATATAACATATGTTTAAATGTGTATTAAATGCATTAATGACTTAATTAGGTTTTATAATACTTAAATGGAATTTAGGCTCAAATATACCAAATTAGAAGATTAGGTTAAGTCAAATTAGGTTTACTAATTAGGTTTCAATTCGAATTACTAATTATGTTTTAATTACAATTTAGGGTTTAGGTGAATTAGGGCTTAGACACAACAAATAAGCAATAAAAGAAATTCGGATAACAAATGAGCAAAACCTTACCGAGACCTAAACAAACCTAACCCTTCTCGAATTTAAATATTACCAAGACACAATAACCAAAATCCCTAGTCAAGTTACATCTTTTAGACCTAAAACCTTAGTGTGAACCAAACTTACCCAATACCCCATCTTGGTACAAAAATAGCGAGCCAAACCCTTCCCAAAATGACCAACTTTTAACCAAACCATTACCATGACTCGTACACCTTATTAGATCAGATCTTAACATTTTAAAAGACATCATACGACAACAATAGGTCACACGCGCAAGCACACATAAGACGCAATAATTAACGAGACATCTAAGTGTTCTAATGAGGCCACCACGCCCTATGTCTAATCCTTCTTTAGATCTGATTATATTTCATGTTTCATAGGTTATTTAGTCCATGACACACATGTTTAGCAGCCCCTAGATCAACACAAAATCATGCATACACTCACACGAATTTACGACACCATCAGCCCACATAAAATGATACCAAGTAAGCCCTAATTTGACTCATAAATTCCATGCACCTCATTAAATATCGTAGGGTTGATCAGATTTAGAAGCACATTTTCAAAGACCAGATTAGGGTTAGGTTAAGTAGAAAATAATAGGGGTCGAACCAACTCAGATCAAAGGTCGATTAGAAAATAAAAAGTATGGGTCGAATATAAAATTGGTCGAATCAGCGTAGAACAAGAGTCGAATAGAAAGCATAAACATTAGATCGAATACAAGTTTTAACCATGTTAAGGTGTGATTTCATGTGGCCCTTTTACGTGTTTTATAACAGATTAGCGTGTAGCAAGGTTAACAGATTCAGGCTAGCATATAACGATTAGGTTTTTTTGTGTTTTATATATTCAAATTATACCACATGTGTGTGTCGAATTAAAAAAAGAGAAACAAGTGAAAGATGTTTTGATACCCGCTGTGAACGAGAACAGAACAGAACAGAAAGAAAAACAAGAAAATAATAGCAAACTTGTGTGTGTTTATTTGTGTGTTTTGTCGTATGATAAAGGAGAGGGGAAAGATAGAAAATGTATTAGGTATATAGGAGAGATGGGGGGAAGCGTGGGTTCTTAATATGGCAAGTTAGAAATTTGCAAATCAATTAGCTGTGATTGTGTTTAATTTTCTGTTATGGGGCGTGATTATAGGACCGAATTATGGGATTCTTATTTCATTGTTATAGTCAAATCGTATTAAAGGGGCCAAGAAACGTGTGATGTGATTAAATGGGTTTTGGGAAAGTTTCATTTTTGTAAAAAATATTTATTTAGGCATAATAATTAGGTTAGTTTTATTATATGTATTTATTTTCATAACATATAGTTTAAGTTTATAATTAATCATATTCATAACTTAGGGAAAAATTCAAAATTAGACGTAAAATTAAGAATTCAAAATTCAGGGTTTTACAACTCTTCCCTTCTAAAAATAAAATTTCATCCTCGAAATTGAAGCAGATAGGTCAAACGGAAACGTACCAAATCACAAAAAGAAATGAAAATGAATAATTCACTCGGAATTATTCTTCTAAAAGATTTTAATGAACGAAAGGTTTTCTCATGACTCGATCCAGACAATCTAGGATAGTCTCAGGCTCTCCAGCAAAATAAATCATAACGAATCTGATCCAAAGAATACGAAACATATATGTAACGGATGATAGTTGTAATTTCACAAAGAGATACATGAACCGAAACATGATATGAACATGAGACATATACGAAAGAAATGCTAAACGGTAGGAATTTTCACCATTTCTATCTAAGGTTCTGAACGAATCAAAGAAGCATACAAACGATCAATGAAGCTCATATCAAATTATCGAATGTACCAAATGCCTAACGAGGACGGCGGAATATTAGTAATGATAAGATTGAACCTAAAGGCCAAATAATTGCAGATTAAATCCCCATTGTGCCAGAACATCTAACACTTTAGTACAGAGACACCCCAAGACATGCACAACTCTGGTCCAAAATTCCAAAGTTTCTCTTCCACAACAGTAAGGGCATGTTTGTTTTTACAAAAAAAGTCTGACTGCCTCTGACGTCTTACCAGTCAGACGCGGTCAGGTGTTAAGTCTGAGCCTAACACCTTTCATCAACTATACACAAAACCCTATTCATCTTCGTCCACCTTCACCCCACCGTCATCCACCACCAGCCTCGGCCAGCCACCTCTCACCGCCTCCTTCTTCTCCACCTCTACGCCGCCTTCTTCTCCACCTTTATGCCGCCGTCATCTCCACCTATAGCCGCCATCTTCACCACCTCTAAGGTATGCTCTTTTTTTTCTCTTTACCTGCTTTACTTGTTATTTTTTGTTGGTTTTAAGTGATTTTATTTTTTGGGTTGGTTATAAATTGATACGGGTTTTGTTTTAAATGATATGGGTTTTAAGTAATTTTATTGCTTGCTGAGTTTTGGGTGTTTGCGTGTATAATTTTGGGTGTTTTCGTGTATGTTAATGGCTGCAAATAGTATATTCTGCTGTAGATATAGTTGTTTATCTATGGTTGCTTTAAGCTGCTTTTTGGGTGCTAATAGAATGGAAACTTCTTTAAGCAACAGGTTAAAGTATGTTTAGGAAAGACCTCACGAGTCTTGATTTAGTGGTTGACATTTAATGGCCACACTTTGAATGTTGACATTTTTACTGTCTGTAGATTGGAATTTTGTGAAGGGCTCCCAACAAGCAGTGCCTTAATTGCTTTTATCTTATTATTACGAACTTTAAGAAAGCGAGATTTTGTTTAACTACCTATAATTCTCTTTTGAGACCGTAAAATGAGTTGAGAACTTCTGTTGAAAGCATATGCATGCACCCCGTGTGACCATAGAATTTCTTTTCTTTTCATACTAGATTTTAATCACCGCTCTGCTGTTTTGTCATTTTTGTATCCTGATCTTTCACAAAGCCCAGCATTTTCATCTTGTATAAGTTCTTTCAAGTAGCGCAGGTAAGTAGATGTCAAGTTATTACATTTGCATATTCACTGATGTCTTTTGTTGCCAGGGGATCAAGGCATAACTCCACTTCTAGGTGAAGGGATTATAATTATTGAAGTGTTGAACTCTGTGTCAGCTGTGTCTGCAGGTGAGTGATGATATCCTTTTTCTGTGGTCTTAATTAACTGTATTTCTTCAGTAGCTAAATATATACCAAGTATTCCTGTATTCCTGTTAGTGAAAGATCATATATTTATATTCTCTATCAAGCATGTAATGAAGTGTATTAGATTAGTGTTTTAATTTCTAGTCAACATTTGAAACTTTCAATGACCGGCCATTAGAGGAAATCCATGACAAAAATATTTCAGCTTTGAACTACTGTTCATTCAAAGTTCAGTTTGTTATGAACTTCTGATAGGTCCCAATCGAAGCCAATTAGAAAAGATAATGTTCTAGGTTAATCTTGAATCATATGATAAACTGGATTTTTTAGTTGTAGTCGGTGCTCTTTGTTGTTAGTCACCTAACGAGTCACCAAGTTTTCTACCCTGAATCGACTTGACTCGTGACTCGTATGAGTCTAACAACTAATACAGCATGATAATGATTTTAGTAAAAAGATCATAGTAGTTTATAATTGATTCAGATTTCAAAAATCATGTTTCATTTCTCTATCATATCATTGTATATCTAGGATGAAACGTAAGTTGATCTCGCTGTTATTTAGGATTGATTCAGCCTTGTCTTTAC
>CP139505.1:279274186-279292371 GCA_021014915.2 Artemisia tridentata subsp. tridentata | reverse complement strand
AGCAATATTGCTTGGTGAGGGTGTGAAAACAATAAAGAACTTATGGACACATCATTTGCTATAAGTTCGTTTGAACCGTTTAAGGACTCAAGGTTGTTTAGACCTTGATCTAGGGTAAACTATGATAAGCATAATGATAATATTGGCGAAATATTCAAATGAAAGAATCAATACTATCACAACAAGGTTTTGTCAAACTTTCTCTTTGTTATAAAATCAACCCCAATGCTATGTGATCAAGTATAACACGATTACAATCTAATCAGGGATCAAAGATCCTTGAGGCTAAACAAACCTAACAACATCAGACCTGTAATACCTGAAATTCAGATAACCCGTAAAATTACCAAATTACCCCTGATAATATAAAACCTTATTAAACAACTTATAAAATTCCGAAATAATTCCAAAACATCTGAAATCGAATTATATCTGAAACAAATAAATTTCTGAGACAATGTTCATCATTTTAAATGTTCAAAAAAATTAATATACATAATTATTTAGTAAATTCCGAAATTATATACATTTAACTAAATATATGTTTTAATTCTTTTTAACTAAATAATATGTTAAATAAAATAAGATAAGATCAAAGAAAATCAACCAAATAATTTCTTGATATCATGGGCCGAAAATTCTGATCTTGCCCCCCCCCCCAAAGTCGGCTCCACAAAGTTAAATCAAATCTCTTTTATTTTTACTTCAAAAAAACCAAACCGACTAAACATTCTATAAACCCTAGCGATCTAAATAATTCGACCAAGGATAGCACACGACTTCTGGGTTTGAACAAGGATTTTTCTGGTGTTATTGGAGGTGCAAGGGAGCTAGGAAAATTAAGGGTTGCTGCGTTTTCTGCTTGGTACGTTCTTATTCTTGGTTTCTTGTCGAATTGCTCTAAAACAAGGTAATAATTCTTGCGACTAAACCAAATGTGTTAAAATTAATATGGCAATTTTCATGTGATCTCTAGATGTTATATAACTCATATAAAATATGTAAATCGATCCATGCATGCTAATTTATGCGTATGATAATATAATTGTCATAAGAACACGTAAATCACAAATATATGTAATCCGAATTTCTGGACATGATAGCTATTTTATTTAGACCTCATATGATGTAATAGACCTGGGAAAAATGATAGATCGAATTATAGTAGCTTAAATCAAGTCGTTGTAATTTTAATGTCTAAAACGTACGTAAATATGCAATATATGTTAAACGATTTTTCTGGGCATGTTCTCTATTTTTCGTGGGTTCCTTATGAGTAATATGATCTGGGAAAAATATTTTTTTGATTTTTAGAGGCCTAAAATTAACGTGGTGAATTATTGTTCTAGTCGGATTTCATGAAAATTAAGAAATAAAATAAAATAAAAATCGTGGCTTCTAGGGTTTGTTTTCTTGGGCATGAATCTAAGCATTTAATGTGTTTTAATGATGAATTAATGATGGTTCAATGATTGGTAAAAAGTAGGGTTTGAAATTGTTGTTAAATAGTATTACCGATTTGAAAGAAAATGTATAAGGACCTGTTTTGCCAACCTTGAAACTTCTGGGATATTTTTGTAAGATCATATACATCTGTAGGAATGTGGGAAAAATATAACTTTGGGGTCCTAAGTGTAAATATTGCATAATAATGAATTAATGGGAATTTAGGGTTACGAATTGGAATTAATTAAAAGTGAGGGACCAAAAGTGTAAATCTGGAATTCTGAAGTTGTTTTGTGTTAATACTGATATAACAAGGTTGTTGTGTAATTTTGAGGATTTTTGGGCTAATTATGTAATTGTTATGAAATTATGACTTAATATATATGTTTTGTAAACTTAAAGGGCTAAATATGTAAATTCTGAATTCTGAGGGGTCAAATATGTAAAGTACTAAATTCTGATGGTATACTCTGTAAATTTTAAATATAATATGCTTGGTTGGTAAATATGGATATTGTAGGGTTTAATTTGTAAAATATGTAATTATAAGGTTGGTTTTGTAAATTATGTAACTAAAGGGGTGTAATCTGTAAATTGTGAAAATTAAGAGAATAAAATGTAATTCTGAATAAAATAAGTGTATAACTCTGTAACTTAAAGTATTTTCACTAATGACCTTGGAAATTAATGAAGTTACATTTAAAACCCTAAACTTTGTATAATTGTCATTTAAAACCCTAAACTTCTGTAACTTGATAAAATGTACTGTATTCCATAATAATCTCTGAATAAGGGTAGAACCTAATCTGAAATGATAATATATGTTAATTCTGGAAACCTGCTAATTATGGGAACTTACTAAATCTGGAAAGTTTCTAAAAATAGAAAATACATAAAATGATGAGATAAACAAAGAATAATAATCTGAATAAGGAACTTTAGTAATTCTGTCTTCCTCTTCCTTAGGTGTGAAGAAGGAGAAGTCTTGATCAGTGTTCTGTGTTTGTTTGTTTGATTTCTGCTGTGCTAATAAGGTACAGATATTCTGCCCTATTTCAGTAAGGGTGTTTCTTTCCCTTTTCTCTCAGTATTTCATTTTCCTTATTAGGATTCCCTATACCATTGCTATGTTCCCCTCTGTTTGTGTATCTCGGTTGTGATCTGTTTATCTTGAATCTTTGTTTGAACCTCTGCTATGATTCTTGTATTCTGAACTATTTTTCCTGAACTCTGATTGATCTCTTGTTCTGAACCCTGAAATTGTGAGTCTTAATTGAATCTGATCTGTGAACCTTGTTATGAACCTTAACCTGATATATCTGTTGTAAATTCTGATTTGATTTTGGTAAACCTTAACCTGTTTAATCCTTATCTGAACCTAATTGATTTTGAACCTCTATTAAACTACATATGAAACTGTCTAAGGAAAGCTATTTTAAAAAGAAGCGATACCACTTGGAAATGGAAGTTTCTAAACGTTTTGGAAGACCATTTTTATGAAAACTATTTTGTAAGATCATTTCAATGAAAACCATTATTACAGGATTGATTTAAATGAACTTTTGACAGGAACTTCTGAAATGGATTATTGCTATAAATTTGAAATCATTAACCTTTGTTATACTTTTTGGACTATTGGAAATATGTACCTTTTAATCTGAACTTAAGCTTTGATATTAAACTTAATCTGATAAACTCTGATTTAAGCCTTATTATCTTAATCTGAATTGTTGACATGACCCTTCTGCCATGAACCCTTAGATGTGACTCTGTTTATTATATGACATCTGACCTTGACCACAGTCTGATATCCGAGCCAATCACTAGGCATGAGGGTTTCATGTCCATGTCATTGATGCACCGATGGCATGACTCTAGGGCAGGAGAGTGATGACCTGTCTCGTCCCTGATTTATTTTATCTGGTGTGTTAAGGAGTTTCTGGCCACAGGGGGGCGCATGGATGCATCCTAGTTCTGACTCTGTTATCTGTTATCTGTTTATGTTATATGTTTGTTATTATATCTGGTGACTGATGGTGTGTGCGATACACGTCTTTCACATATATCTGGGAGCTGATCACTCCGATTTGATACATGAGGTCACCCCTCATATTATCTGTTACTTGAGAGGTATCCCCTCTGGATTATTATATGATTAATCTGTTATGATATTATCTGTTATCTCTGGGCTCGTGATGGATTTCTGTATTTCCCTAAACCTGGTTTGTGCATTATCCCTTTCTCATTTCTTTTCTTTTACCCTTATTCCTTTCCTATTCTTTCACTTTAGTTCAGTATCTGTATAATCTGTATTTCTGATTTGTTTCTGTATTGTACTCTGCTATTGTTTCTGTCATCTATATATCTGTTCACTGAGCTCTAGTAGCTCAGCCGCATTTCTTTTCCTGCGGCAGGTTTTAGTAGGAAGCTGGGGATGAGTGAGAGTGTACCTCTGGACTTAGAAGGCTTGGTAGCTATTCTGGATTAGAATTGGATAGAAGACATTATGTTTATAATTAGTTTTGAAAGTTTTCTTTGTAACCTTGTAGATTCAGTATTTCAATTGTAATCCTTTGAGATTTTTGTATTACTGTAGATGTATGCTCTGTTTTGATCTGATATGAATCCATTATTGTGATATCTTTACCCTTGTCGGGTTGGGGTGTTACAATTTATGGTATCAGAGCTGACAGGCTGCGACTCGTAATACATTTACCCTTGACCTGTGAAGCCTGGACCACTAAGTTTCCACTGTAGGCGCTCGTAGGATAACCTTTGAGCTTTTGCTTTAGGACTTCCCTATAGGAACTTAAATTCTGACCAGTGAGGAACGGGTAGACTATAAGTCATTTGCTTAAGTATCTCGCTTCCGCACCACTCTGATTCGTGCCTTGTTTTTGGTTAAAAGACTATTGAAATTACATTGGGAAATTTAGAGCTTATGCCTTGCACCACCTAAGAAGTGAAACCTAAATAAATCTGAAGCATTAGAAATTGCGTAGTAATTATCTGACATTATTTGATCCTTGCCTTCCGATCTCCACTCCGACCTCTGAACCTTCTGTAAATCATTCTGATGCCTCTTTGGGCAATCTGAGAATCCACATGATGATGATACACTTGATACATTCTGTTATTTCTTTCTTGCTTCTGATAATTACCTATGAATCCTTTGATTCCTTCTTAACCATCTCTATTCCCATGAGAAGTTTTGTAGCGTTTGACCACGAGTATATAAATGCCTTCCCTCACATTTCTGAACGATAAGATTTATCTTTATTGATCCGTCTTTCTTTGACAGTAACCTTGAGTTTATCCTTATAAGGATTGATTGATTTGATCATTTAATATTGACGACTATCCTCCTATGTCTCACCTTTGGCGTTTGAAACAATTTTGGAACCCCTGACATGATTACCGATTGTTAAACTTTTGCTGCCACTACCTGATTTTGACCTTCATTTCTGATCTGTGGATAAACCGTCTGATATCTCTCCGACCATCCCGAAGACCATTTAACCTTAATGTGTTTGACACATCCTATAAATTCATGACCCATGCTGGATATAAATGTATCCTCTGATATTATTCTGTCCTGAATAATAAATCTTATTTGCTCCCTTGAATGATGAATCTTAATTGCAAATCAGTTTTCCTTTGGAAGGATTTGATGCAACTACCGTCTCTGTATGGAATTGTTAACTGAGCATATGATGCTGATATCCGATATCTCATAAGTCTCACTTCTGCAATTATACGATGTTCGTATTACCGATGATGTACACCCTACCTGTCACTTATGCTAAAAAGCTAAACCAAAAACTCCAACACCTTGAATTGTTCGCGTACCTATCCCCACACTATACTGAACCATGTACTTGACTCTGACATATGAACTATCCGTCTGGTTAAGTGACCATATACATTCTGCGGATCTGTTTACTATTAATATACTTGATGTTGGAGATCTTTTGATTATAGATTGGCTAGCCCTTCGTAAAAGCTAGCATAGACTACCGCACCTAAATATAACAATCTGCTCCACCCTATTTTGTTATAGTAAACTCGAACCGCTTAAATATGTTAAGCTTATCACTGTTATGGAAATATTTACCCTGATCTCATTTGATTGTCAAATTCTCCTGACACCTATCAGTATCCACCCCTAGAAAGTTCTGTTGTACAAATTTTCTGGCAATTTCTGATGAAACTTCTGAGTTTTCCTCCCGTTTGAGAAGTAGAATTGATTCTGAACCGATCTCGGTTGACGACCCATGATGCTATACAAGTTGAGAGATTGAAGAAACTGATGAGATATGATTTTGTTTCACCTCAGTGTTCCCTTTAAATACTTAACCGTAATCTCACTGTAATCACTTTTCATTTCCGAGTATAAATGATTAAATTATTCTATCCTTGTGAACTCTGTATCGGACAACCTCATTTAATGTTCGAAGGACTGAAGAAGCAACCACAAGAACTCCTGAGATGGGAGATGACTAACTGAGAGCAATTTCCGTAAAGTAATTCAGTTTTATTCGTAAAGATGGGTGATGTGATTTAGATATGAAGTTTCCTTGAAGTAATTCATGAAAACTGTTTTCGTACTCATTGTAACCATTATGAGTCTTAAATAATGCCAATAGTATTGGCTAATAAGAAACATGTTTTCACGAGTATCTGGACAATTGTCATAGTATGACAACATGTTCGTGCTCTGAGGCGAACGAGGAAGCATGTAGACCATCTTCGTATTAAATGGAATGACCTTTGTTCTGGAAGAAAAGATGTGATTTGGCACTTAGAGATTGTAGCAGACACCACCACCAAGCATCCGATGACGACAGCAATCTGAGTTGGCGAATTCCGAACTGTGCTAGTAGACCTGTCCAAGACTCGCAGTCTTGCTTCTCTATTCATATTAGTTGTACTAAGATGAATTGAGAGTAGAAGCAGACTTGAGAATGGAACTGAGATCATGACCTCGAATAGAAGAGAATTCTGAAGCGAATAATTTCTGTGACGGATGAAGCTATGGATGATGTGATTCACTTCTGTTTGACCTATCTAAATTTCTGTTACCTGAGGATAAATCCTTTGAATGATTTAGGTTCCTTATCAGTAATTCCGCTCTGTGTTCATTCTGCGTATGTCGGATGATGGTTTTGTTATCTGACATTTGACGAATGATGGATGATCTAATGTACCAAATTCTGATAAACATTTTGGGACTTCCGTTAAAATTCTTTTTCGAGTGATTCGTTCTCCTCTTAGTTAGGGTATTTGATTCTGATGACCTCTGAGACTGTAGGAAGACTAGGTGGATTAAGATAAGTTTGTTCTATTCACGACTTGAGGTAAAGTATGACCATCATGAGGGCATATTTATATGATGCCAGTATTATGACGTCTGGCCAACGTGATAATACTAACATCATATAACGTGCACTTGTTGTGGGCATAGGATATTTCGAGATGTGCCTTAGAAGCTTTAGAAATTCTGATAACTGTTTGAGATCGTCTGCGTTAGTGAGACTTTAAGTTCATTCTAACTATACGCGTAATCTGCTTCCACCGTTATGCGAATTGATACATCTGGATTCTCGTCACGCATTCTGCTGACCTCTGAACTTCTGATAATAATCTTCAGTTTTGTTATAAAACTTCTTCCAATTGATGTTATCGATAATCTATTTCTGTACGCTCTAATCTGATCTGTCAATTCAATTTCTGTGGACGGCATTTCCGTCAAAATCCTGTGAAATTCTTACGTCTCTTCCGAGGAAATCAGATTATCATCTATTAGGTCTGATATGTCTTTGTTTAGTTTCCGTTTCTTTCTGCTTTCTGCAAATTTCGAGGACGAAATTTTTTTGTTAGTGGGGAAGAAGTTGTAATACCTGAAATTCAAATAACCCGTAAAATTACCAAATTACCCCTGATAATATAAAACCTTATTAAACAACTTATAAAATTCCGAAATAATTCCAAAACATCTGAAATCGAATTATATCTAAAACAAATAAATTTCTGAGATAATGTTCATCATTTTAAATGTTCAAAAAAATTAATATACATAATTATTTAGTAAATTCCGAAATTATATACATTTAACTAAATATATGTTTTAATTCTTTTTAACTAAATAATATGTTAAATAAAATAAGATAAGATCAAAGAAAATCAACCAAATAATTTCTTGATATCATGGGCCAAAAATTCTGATCTTGCCCCCCCCCCTAAAGTCGGCTCCACAAAGTTAAATCAAATCTCTTTTATTTTTACTTCAAAAAAAACCAAACCGACTAAACATTCTATAAACCCTAGCGATCTAAATAATTCGACCAAGGATAGCACACGACTTCTGGGTTTGAACAAGGATTTTTCTGGTGTTATTGGAGGTGCAAGGGAGCTAGGAAAATTAAGGGTTGCTGCGTTTTCTGCTTGGTTCGTTCTTATTCTTGGTTTCTTGTCGAATTGCTCTAAAACAAGGTAATAATTCTTGCGACTAAACCAAATGTGTTAAAATTAATATGGCAATTTTCATGTGATCTCTAGATGTTATATAACTCATATAAAATATGTAAATCGATCCATGCATGCTAATTTATGCGTATGATAATATAATTGTCATAAGAACACGTAAATCACAAATATATGTAATCCGAATTTCTGGACATGATAGCTATTTTATTTAGACCTCATATGATGTAATAGACCTGGGAAAAAATGATAGATCGAATTATAGTAGCTTAAATCAAGTCGTTGTAATTTTAATGTCTAAAACGTACGTAAATATGCAATATATGTTAAACGATTTTTCTGGGCATGTTCTCTATTTTTTGTGGGTTCCTTATGAGTAATATGATCTGGGAAAAATATGTTTTTGATTTTTAGAGGCCTAAAATTAACGTGGTGAATTATTGTTCTAGTCGGATTTCATGAAAATTAAGAAATAAAATAAAATAAAAATCGTGGCTTCTAGGGTTTGTTTTCTTGGGCATGAATCTGAGCATTTAATGTGTTTTAATGATGAATTAATGATGGTTCAATGATTGGTAAAAAGTAGGGTTTGAAATTGTTGTTAAAAAGTATTACCGATTTGAAAGAAAATGTATAAGGACCTGTTTTGCCACCTTGAAACTTCTGGGATATTTTTGTAAGATCATATACATCTGTAGGAATGTGGGAAAAATATAACTTTGGGGTCCTAAGTGTAAATATTGCATAATAATGAATTAATGGGAATTTAGGGTTACGAATTGGAATTAATTAAAAGTGAGGGACCAAAAGTGTAAATCTGGAATTCTGAAGTTGTTTTGTGTTAATACTGATATAACAAGGTTGTTGTGTAATTTTGAGGATTTTTGGGCTAATTATGTAATTGTTATGAAATTATGACTTAATATATATGTTTTGTAAACTTAAAGGGCTAAATATGTAAATTCTGAATTCTGAGGGGTCAAATATGTAAAGTACTAAATTCTGATGGTATACTCTGTAAATTTTAAATATAATATGCTTGGTTGGTAAATATGGATATTGTAGGGTTTAATTTGTAAAATATGTAATTATAAGGTTGGTTTTGTAAATTATGTAACTAAAGGGGTGTAATCTGTAAATTGTGAAACTTAAGGGAATAAAATGTAATTCTGAATAAAATAAGTGTATAACTCTGTAACTTAAAGTATTTTCACTAATGACCTTGGAAATTAATGAAGTTACATTTAAAACCCTAAACTTTGTATAATTGTCATTTAAAACCCTAAACTTCTGTAACTTGATAAAATGTACTGTATTCCATAATAATCTCTGAATAAGGGTAGAACCTAATCTGAAATGATAATATATGTTAATTCTGGAAACCTGCTAATTATGGAAACTTACTAAATCTGGAAAGTTTCTAAAAATAGAAAATACATAAAATGATGAGATAAACAAAGAATAATAATCTGAATAAGGAACTTTAGTAATTCTGTCTTCCTCTTCCTTAGGTGTGAAGAAGGAGAAGTCTTGATCAGTGTTCTGTGTTTGTTTGTTTGATTTCTGCTGTGCTAATAAGGTACAGATATTCTGCCCTATTTCAGTAAGGGTGTTTCTTTCCCTTTTCTCACAGTATTTCATTTTCCTTATTAGGATTCCCTATACCATTGCTATGTTCCCCTCTGTTTGTGTATCTCGGTTGTGATCTGTTTATCTTGAATATTTGTTTGAACCTCTGCTATGATTCTTGTATTCTGAACTATTTTTCCTGAACTCTGATTGATCTCTTGTTCTGAACCCTGAAATTGTGAGTCTTAATTGAATCTGATCTGTGAACCTTGTTCTGAACCTTAACCTGATATATCTGTTGTAAATTCTGATTTGATTTTGGTAAACCTTAACCTGTTTAATCCTTATCTGAACCTAATTGATTTTGAACCTCTATTAAACTACATATGAAACTGTCTAAGGAAAGCTATTTTAAAAAGAAGCGATACCACTTGGAAATGGAAGTTTCTAAACGTTTTGGAAGACCATTTTTATGAAAACTATTTCGTAAGATCATTTCAATGAAAACCATTATTACAGGATTGATTTAAATGAACTTTTGACAGGAACTTCTGAAATGGATTATTGCTATAAATTTGAAATCATTAACCTTTGTTATACTTTTTAGACTATTGGAAATATGTACCTTTTAATCTGAACTTAAGCTTTGATATTAAACTTAATCTGATAAACTCTGATTTAAGCCTTATTATCTTAATCTGAATTGTTGACATGACCCTTCTGCCATGAACCCTTAGATGTGACTCTGTTTATTATATGACATCTGACCTTGACCACAGTCTGATATCCGAGCCAATCACTAGGCATGAGGGTTTCATGTCCATGTCATTGATGCACCGATGGCATGACTCTAGGGCAGGAGAGTGATGACCTGTCTCGTCCCTGATTTATTTTATCTGGTGTGTTAAGGAGTTTCTGGCCACAGGGGGGCGCATGGATGCATCCTAGTTCTGACTCTGTTATCTGTTATCTGTTTATGTTATATGTTTGTTATTATATCTGGTGACTGATGGTGTGTGCGATACACGTCTTTCACATATATCTGGGAGTTGATCACTCCGATTTGATACATGAGGTCACCCCTCATATTATCTGTTACTTGAGAGGTATCCCCTCTGGATTATTATATGATTAATCTGTTATGATATTATCTGTTATCTCTGGGCTCGTGATGGATTTCTGTATTTCCCTAAACCTGGTTTGTGCATTATCCCTTTCTCATTTCTTTTCTTTTACCCTTATTCCTTTCCTATTCTTTCACTTTAGTTCAGTATCTGTATAATCTGTATTTCTGATTTGTTTCTGTATTGTACTCTGCTATTGTTTCTGTCATCTATATATCTGTTCACTGAGCTCTAGTAGCTCAGCCGCATTTCTTTTCCTGCGGCAGGTTTTAGTAGGAAGCTGGGGATGAGTGAGAGTGTACCTCTGGACTTAGAAGGCTTGGTAGCTATTCTGGATTAGAATTGGATAGAAGACATTATGTTTATAATTAGTTTTGAAAGTTTTCTTTGTAACCTTGTAGATTCAGTATTTCAATTGTAATCCTTTGAGATTTTTGTATTACTGTAGATGTATGCTCTGTTTTGATCTGATATGAATCCATTATTGTGATATCTTTACCCTTGTCGGGTTGGGGTGTTACAATTTATGGTATCAGAGCTGACAGGCTGCGACTCGTAATACATTTACCCTTGACCTGTGAAGCCTGGACCACTAAGTTTCCACTGTAGGCGCTCGTAGGATAACCTTTGAGCTTTTGCTTTAGGACTTCCCTATAGGAACTTAAATTCTGACCAGTGAGGAACGGGTAGACTATAAGTCATTTGCTTAAGTATCTCGCTTCCGCACCACTCTGATTCGTGCCTTGTTTTTGGTTAAAAGACTATTGAAATTACATTGGGAAATTTAGAGCTTATGCCTTGCACCACCTAAGAAGTGAAACCTAAATAAATCTGAAGCATTAGAAATTGCGTAGTAATTATCTGACATTATTTGATCCTTGCCTTCCGATCTCCACTCCGACCTCTGAACCTTCTGTAAATCATTCTGATGCCTCTTTGGGCAATCTGAGAATCCACATGATGATGATACACTTGATACATTCTGTTATTTCTTTCTTGCTTCTGATAATTACCTATGAATCCTTTGATTCCTTCTTAACCATCTCTATTCCCATGAGAAGTTTTGTAGCGTTTGACCACGAGTATATAAATGCCTTCCCTCACATTTCTGAACGATAAGATTTATCTTTATTGATCCGTCTTTCTTTGACAGTAACCTTGAGTTTATCCTTATAAGGATTGATTGATTTGATCATTTAATATTGACGACTATCCTCCTATGTCTCACCTTTGGCGTTTGAAACAATTTTGGAACCCCTGACATGATTACCGATTGTTAAACTTTTGCTGCCACTACCTGATTTTGACCTTCATTTCTGATCTGTGGATAAACCGTCTGATATCTCTCCGACCATCCCGAAGACCATTTAACCTTAATGTGTTTGACACATCCTATAAATTCATGACCCATGCTGGATATAAATGTATCCTCTGATATTATTCTGTCCTGAATAATAAATCTTATTTGCTCCCTTGAATGATGAATCTTAATTGCAAATCAGTTTTCCTTTGGAAGGATTTGATGCAACTACCGTCTCTGTATGGAATTGTTAACTGAGCATATGATGCTGATATCCGATATCTCATAAGTCTCACTTCTGCAATTATACGATGTTCGTATTACCGATGATGTACACCCTACCTGTCACTTATGCTAAAAAGCTAAACCAAAAACTCCAACACCTTGAACTGTTCGCGTACCTATCCCCACACTATACTGAACCATGTACTTGACTCTGACATATGAACTATCCGTCTGGTTAAGTGACCATATACATTCTGCGGATCTGTTTACTATTAATATACTTGATGTTGGAGATCTTTTGATTATAGATTGGCTAGCCCTTCGTAAAAGCTAGCATAGACTACCGCACCTAAATATAACAATCTGCTCCACCCTATTTTGTTATAGTAAACTCGAACCGCTTAAATATGTTAAGCTTATCACTGTTATGGAAATATTTACCCTGATCTCATTTGATTGTCAAATTCTCCTGACACCTATCAGTATCCACCCCTAGAAAGTTCTGTTGTACAAATTTTCTGGCAATTTCTGATGAAACTTCTGAGTTTTCCTCCCGTTTGAGAAGTAGAATTGATTCTGAACCGATCTCGGTTGACGACCCATGATGCTATACAAGTTGAGAGATTGAAGAAACTGATGAGATATGATTTTGTTTCACCTCAGTGTTCCCTTTAAATACTTAACCGTAATCTCACTGTAATCACTTTTCATTTCCGAGTATAAATGATTAAATTATTCTATCCTTGTGAACTCTGTATCGGACAACCTCATTTAATGTTCGAAGGACTGAAGAAGCAACCACAAGAACTCCTGAGATGGGAGATGACTAACTGAGAGCAATTTCCGTAAAGTAATTCAGTTTTATTCGTAAAGATGGGTGATGTGATTTAGATATGAAGTTTCCCTGAAGTAATTCATGAAAACTGTTTTCGTACTCATTGTAACCATTATGAGTCTTAAATAATGCCAATAGTATTGGCTAATAAGAAACATGTTTTCACGAGTATCTGGACAATTGTCATAGTATGACAACATGTTCGTGCTCTGAGGCGAACGAGGAAGCATGTAGACCATCTTCGTATTAAATGGAATGACCTTTGTTCTGGAAGAAAAGATGTGATTTGGCACTTAGAGATTGTAGCAGACACCACCACCAAGCATCCGATGACGACAGCAATCTGAGTTGGCGAATTCCGAACTGTGCTAGTAGACCTGTCCAAGACTCGCAGTCTTGCTTCTCTATTCATATTAGTTGTACTAAGATGAATTGAGAGTAGAAGCAGACTTGAGAATGGAACTGAGATCATGACCTCGAATAGAAGAGAATTCTGAAGCGAATAATTTCTGTGACGGATGAAGCTATGGATGATGTGATTCACTTCTGTTTGACCTATCTAAATTTCTGTTACCTGAGGATAAATCCTTTGAATGATTTAGGTTCCTTATCAGTAATTCCGCTCTGTGTTCATTCTGCGTATGTCGGATGATGGTTTTGTTATCTGACATTTGACGAATGATGGATGATCTAATGTACCAAATTCTGATAAACATTTTGGGACTTCCGTTAAAATTCTTTTTCGAGTGATTCGTTCTCCTCTTAGTTAGGGTATTTGATTCTGATGACCTCTGAGACTGTAGGAAGACTAGGTGGATTAAGATAAGTTTGTTCTATTCACGACTTGAGGTAAAGTATGACCATCATGAGGGCATATTTATATGATGCCAGTATTATGACGTCTGGCCAACGTGATAATACTAACATCATATAACGTGCACTTGTTGTGGGCATAGGATATTTCGAGATGTGCCTTAGAAGCTTTAGAAATTCTGATAACTGTTTGAGATCGTCTGCGTTAGTGAGACTTTAAGTTCATTCTAACTATACGCGTAATCTGCTTCCACCGTTATGCGAATTGATACATCTGGATTCTCGTCACGCATTCTGCTGACCTCTGAACTTCTGATAATAATCTTCAGTTTTGTTATAAAACTTCTTCCAATTGATGTTATCGATAATCTATTTATGTACGCTCTAATCTGATCTGTCAATTCAATTTCTGTGGACGGCATTTCCGTCAAAATCCTGTGAAATTCTTACGTCTCTTCCGAGGAAATCAGATTATCATCTATTAGGTCTGATATGTCTTTGTTTAGTTTCCGTTTCTTTCTGCTTTCTGCAAATTTCGAGGACGAAATTTTTTTGTTAGTGGGGAAGAAGTTGTAATACCTGAAATTCAGATAACCCGTAAAATTACCAAATTACCCCTGATAATATAAAACCTTATTAAACAACTTATAAAATTCCGAAATAATTCCAAAACATCTGAAATCGAATTATATCTAAAACAAATAAATTTCTGAGATAATGTTCATCATTTTAAATGTTCAAAAAAATTAATATACATAATTATTTAGTAAATTCCGAAATTATATACATTTAACTAAATATATGTTTTAATTCTTTTTAACTAAATAATATGTTAAATAAAATAAGATAAGATCAAAGAAAATCAACCAAATAATTTCTTGATATCATGGGCCAAAAATTCTGATCTTGCCCCCCCCTAAAGTCGGCTCCACAAAGTTAAATCAAATCTCTTTTATTTTTACTTCAAAAAAACCAAACCGACTAAACATTCTATAAACCCTAGCGATCTAAATAATTCGACCAAGGATAGCACACGACTTCTGGGTTTGAACAAGGATTTTTCTGGTGTTATTGGAGGTGCAAGGGAGCTAGGAAAATTAAGGGTTGCTGCGTTTTCTGCTTGGTTCGTTCTTATTCTTGGTTTCTTGTCGAATTGCTCTAAAACAAGGTAATAATTCTTGCGACTAAACCAAATGTGTTAAAATTAATATGGCAATTTTCATGTGATCTCTAGATGTTATATAACTCATATAAAATATGTAAATCGATCCATGCATGCTAATTTATGCGTATGATAATATAATTGTCATAAGAACACGTAAATCACAAATATATGTAATCCGAATTTCTGGACATGATAGCTATTTTATTTAGACCTCATATGATGTAATAGACCTGGGAAAAATGATAGATCGAATTATAGTAGCTTAAATCAAGTCGTTGTAATTTTAATGTCTAAAACGTACGTAAATATGCAATATATGTTAAACGATTTTTCTGGGCATGTTCTCTATTTTTTGTGGGTTCCTTATGAGTAATATGATCTGGGAAAAATATGTTTTTGATTTTTAGAGGCCTAAAATTAACGTGGTGAATTATTGTTCTAGTCGGATTTCATGAAAATTAAGAAATAAAATAAAATAAAAATCGTGGCTTCTAGGGTTTGTTTTCTTGGGCATGAATCTGAGCATTTAATGTGTTTTAATGATGAATTAATGATGGTTCAATGATTGGTAAAAAGTAGGGTTTGAAATTGTTGTTAAAAAGTATTACCGATTTGAAAGAAAATGTATAAGGACCTGTTTTGCCACCTTGAAACTTCTGGGATATTTTTGTAAGATCATATACATCTGTAGGAATGTGGGAAAAATATAACTTTGGGGTCCTAAGTGTAAATATTGCATAATAATGAATTAATGGGAATTTAGGGTTACGAATTGGAATTAATTAAAAGTGAGGGACCAAAAGTGTAAATCTGGAATTCTGAAGTTGTTTTGTGTTAATACTGATATAACAAGGTTGTTGTGTAATTTTGAGGATTTTTGGGCTAATTATGTAATTGTTATGAAATTATGACTTAATATATATGTTTTGTAAACTTAAAGGGCTAAATATGTAAATTCTGAATTCTGAGGGGTCAAATATGTAAAGTATTAAATTCTGATGGTATACTCTGTAAATTTTAAATATAATATGCTTGGTTGGTAAATATGGATATTGTAGGGTTTAATTTGTAAAATATGTAATTATAAGGTTGGTTTTGTAAATTATGTAACTAAAGGGGTGTAATCTGTAAATTGTGAAACTTACGGGAATAAAATGTAATTCTGAATAAAATAAGTGTATAACTCTGTAACTTAAAGTATTTTCACTAATGACCTTGGAAATTAATGAAGTTACATTTAAAACCCTAAACTTTGTATAATTGTCATTTAAAACCCTAAACTTCTGTAACTTGATAAAATGTACTGTATTCCATAATAATCTCTGAATAAGGGTAGAACCTAATCTGAAATGATAATATATGTTAATTCTGGAAACCTGCTAATTATGGGAACTTACTAAATCTGGAAAGTTTCTAAAAATAGAAAATACATAAAATGATGAGATAAACAAAGAATAATAATCTGAATAAGGAACTTTAGTAATTCTGTCTTCCTCTTCCTTAGGTGTGAAGAAGGAGAAGTCTTGATCAGTGTTCTGTGTTTGTTTGTTTGATTTCTGCTGTGCTAATAAGGTACAGATATTCTGCCCTATTTCAGTAAGGGTGTTTCTTTCCCTTTTCTCACAGTATTTCATTTTCCTTATTAGGATTCCCTATACCATTGCTATGTTCCCCTCTGTTTGTGTATCTCGGTTGTGATCTGTTTATCTTGAATCTTTGTTTGAACCTCTGCTATGATTCTTGTATTCTGAACTATTTTTCCTGAACTCTGATTGATCTCTTGTTCTGAACCCTGAAATTGTGAGTCTTAATTGAATCTGATCTGTGAACCTTGTTCTGAACCTTAACCTGATATATCTGTTGTAAATTCTGATTTGATTTTGGTAAACCTTAACCTGTTTAATCCTTATCTGAACCTAATTGATTTTGAACCTCTATTAAACTACATATGAAACTGTCTAAGGAAAGCTATTTTAAAAAGAAGCGATACCACTTGGAAATGGAAGTTTCTAAACGTTTTGGAAGACCATTTTTATGAAAACTATTTCGTAAGATCATTTCAATGAAAACCATTATTACAGGATTGATTTAAATGAACTTTTGACAGGAACTTCTGAAATGGATTATTGCTATAAATTTGAAATCATTAACCTTTGTTATACTTTTTAGACTATTGGAAATATGTACCTTTTAATCTGAACTTAAGCTTTGATATTAAACTTAATCTGATAAACTCTGATTTAAGCCTTATTATCTTAATCTGAATTGTTGACATGACCCTTCTGCCATGAACCCTTAGATGTGACTCTGTTTATTATATGACATCTGACCTTGACCACAGTCTGATATCCGAGCCAATCACTAGGCATGAGGGTTTCATGTCCATGTCATTGATGCACCGATGGCATGACTCTAGGGCAGGAGAGTGATGACCTGTCTCGTCCCTGATTTATTTTATCTGGTGTGTTAAGGAGTTTCTGGCCACAGGGGGGCGCATGGATGCATCCTAGTTCTGACTCTGTTATCTGTTATCTGTTTATGTTATATGTTTGTTATTATATCTGGTGACTGATGGTGTGTGCGATACACGTCTTTCACATATATCTGGGAGTTGATCACTCCGATTTGATACATGAGGTCACCCCTCATATTATCTGTTACTTGAGAGGTATCCCCTCTGGATTATTATATGATTAATCTGTTATGATATTATCTGTTATCTCTGGGCTCGTGATGGATTTCTGTATTTCCCTAAACCTGGTTTGTGCATTATCCCTTTCTCATTTCTTTTCTTTTACCCTTATTCCTTTCCTATTCTTTCACTTTAGTTCAGTATCTGTATAATCTGTATTTCTGATTTGTTTCTGTATTGTACTCTGCTATTGTTTCTGTCATCTATATATCTGTTCACTGAGCTCTAGTAGCTCAGCCGCATTTCTTTTCCTGCGGCAGGTTTTAGTAGGAAGCTGGGGATGAGTGAGAGTGTACCTCTGGACTTAGAAGGCTTGGTAGCTATTCTGGATTAGAATTGGATAGAAGACATTATGTTTATAATTAGTTTTGAAAGTTTTCTTTGTAACCTTGTAGATTCAGTATTTCAATTGTAATCCTTTGAGATTTTTGTATTACTGTAGATGTATGCTCTGTTTTGATCTGATATGAATCCATTATTGTGATATCTTTACCCTTGTCGGGTTGGGGTGTTACAAGACCCCTTGTCTGATG